>JAQFYC010004612.1:0-16617 GCA_034694165.1 Tomocerus mixtus | reverse complement strand
GGACGCACGGACGGACGCACGGACAGACATTGCGATTACATAAGCCAGCCTCGCACACTCGGGCGGGCTAAAATGAAATAAATTGGATTGAATTGAACGATACTTCACGTTTTTCTTGAACAAATTAGTGTGTTTTCCAGTTGGTGGGAGCGTTTAACGAGAGAGTGTGTATAAATTAAAGAAACACACTCTACTATTCACTGTTCAATACTTCGTCTTTCATATTAAATGTCAGATACCTATACTAACGTAGTTTACAGGATGTAATGTGATTATGATATGATCTTATAACAAATACAATAATATTTATTTACATTTTTACATTATAAATCTCTACATTCATTAAATAATTTCATGCTTTACTCATGTGCTAGAATTTAAGGTAACAAATCAAGAGGATAGCTTCCAATACACGCACTATAGTAGTATGTACGATTATCGTATTTTTAGTTTTCATTTCTCATTTGTGTTTAGGCGCTATATGTTTATTTTGCATAATTAGTACATGCAGGTAGATTCCCTTTTATATAACATAATACATTTTCATTGCAATATTAAGAAATAAAATGAAATTAAAATTCTAAGGCAAAATTTGGATTTAAAATCGAAATACTTTAGAACACTGTAGTTGCATAACAAAAGAATCTGTTACAAAAGGTTATAGCTACCCTCTTATCCTTTTGTAAATCCATAAATTGGCTGTGTGACATAACAAAACATAGGCCCAGGTAATGATGACTAACCCATATCCTGATTATGTAATAAGCATGCCACCATGCGACAGCAAATTATATTTGTAGAGACAAAGAAACCCATCTTTTATAAACATCGTAACCCAAGGAAAGGAATAGGTCAGTGCAGTGCAATGAGATAACGATTGCTGGTTGACACGACATGACATGACACAACGTACTTCTGTCCTGTCTTCCTTTTTGGCCCTTAAACTTATTTGCCTTTTCTTAAGTGTCTACTCTGTATGTATTACAGTAAAGTAAATACAGGCTGGAGCGTATTTAGTTGTGTATTAGCTAGGTGCTTAGTGCTCAACTGGGCAATGCAATACAGATACTTAATCTCATTAATCCTCCGGTTCTCGTAAAATGGTTAGGGAAGTCTGTCAAGTTAACTCAGGTCAACTCAAACTCAAGCCGAGCCAAGAGGCCTTTAAGGCCCTTGAAGTACGGAATGCATATTCTAGGCTATCTCCTCTCTATCGGAACTTGTATCGTGTCAAAGTCAAAAAGCAGAAGGAATTTTGGGTGACATAAAACTTCCTTCGTCTGTCTCTCTGCCGCATTTTGGATGAGAAAAGTGAAGGAAAAATTCACGTACACGAATTCTCCTGACACCCGATACAAAAAGATATTTCCCTTTTTATTGCTTGATGATATGAGTTTTCTACCTGGATCCTATCATCTTCTCTTATGTCACAGTGTTTCTTTGCTATTACTGTTGTTTTTATTCTTTTATGCTATAAATGTCGTAGTCACGTTGATCTGTTATTACAAAGGTGTTATATTTAATAAAGGTAGGAAATTTTGCAATGTACATTGGCAATTCATTTCCTCGTATTGGAAATGTTAACATGTAATCATCTGTTACCATGTTTTATCCTACCTAAAGTATACTCCCTGATAATTTAATGACCTAATTAGCATTCTTCAAAGGAAATTTTTAATAAACTTCATTTGAAGCTTTGTAGATAGGTTTAGTATTGTAAAATAGATAAAACTAGTGTGTACAGCTATCTATCGACAATGATAATTAAAGTCCCTGAACCGGATGGTACTCGTGTCTACGACATACATACGTATAACATTGCATAAAGTAGTAAATACCTAAAGTAAAGAAATGCTCCATTATATATCAACAGATCTTGATTGTGTATACCTGAGCCTTATCTTGGTGATCTGAGCTGAGGGTGAGCTTTAACTTCAGAAAAGCGGTAAGCTGATGTGATATTATAACCGACTCTCTTATACTGATATGTTTGTACCGTACGTGTTAGAAAAGGAAAACTGTCTGATTTTTGTGAGATTTGGTCATAAGAGAATTCTTGAACTATTGTTTGCTACACACCCAGTTAAACTAGATTAAGGTAAACTAAGAAATAACATTTATACGATACTAACTCGAGATGACTTTCCTTTCTATATTTATTTATGAAGCTACTGACTACAGAAGTTAACCAAACCCAATGGAGATCGAACAAACCCAAATCCTAATCCCACACCAAAGCAAACCACAACACATACTTACATGCTTTGCTCCTCTTTATAAGAGCAGGCTCCCTGTTTCTGTTCTATTTACTTAAGTTTGTCAGATATAAACATAAAGAAGGTAGAAACTAGTAGCAGTAGCTGGTAATTTTCTGGAAATAATAACCACGAAATACAATACAATGGTTACAATTACAATCGCTCGCCTTCTATACTGTCAATGCAATGGGCTATTATATTTATTATCCTCATATTATTGCTAACTATCTGTACTTATACATTTAAGTATCGTAAAATCGAATGTCAAGGACTTGCCCTCATCCTCCTCACAAACTCTAAATCTTCCTGTCCATAAATTATTACTTAGGTATTATCCTGCCTAAATAGTCCGTGGTTATAGCTTTTGTATTACTCACTCGCTTAAATACAGTAAATAATAGTTCCAAGGGACCAGCAGATGACATTTTGTCTCTGCCAACTGCAACCTATGTTGTTGTGGCATGCTGAATGACTCTGTGACACTAACTAACATGAAAGTGGTAAAGATAGAATATAATATTTCCAGAAAACAAAGAAAAACACACATACATAAATATAGGCGATACGTAAGAATGTTTACTACAATGTTTTAACTATAGGAGACATGTACCTTCTCCCCTTTCCGAAGTTCCTAATGAGGAAAATAAAATATTTTATAATTGTCAGTTGTGTGACTTTAATAAGACTTCCTTCTCTCATCATTTCCGATCCTATTCATTTCCCATCTGTCTTTTGGGCGTTTGTTAAACAGTAATTTTTGGTTCGACAGCTTCGGGTGGTGCAACATAAGTAGCCTGCTAAACCAACCTGTGCACATCAGTATCAATCTATTGACAATATCTGTACATTCTATAAATTATTTACAAAAAATCTTAAAAAATACAAGGATCCCAAATGAAATTCCTTAGCGTCAACACCTATACAGCGACAATATCTTAACAAGATAACAAGAAAGTTGCCGACCATATTGGTGTGAGTCTATCTATCTATAAGATTTTAATGGTCGTAAATGAGGTAGGATATTGTAAATTGCAAGTGGAATATTTTTTTAGAATTTTATTTAATATCTGTATTGGAAATCCCTTTTCTGTAAAAGAAATTCATGCTTGGATGACAAATATCATGCAAACAAATAATACCTGCATACTTGCTTAAAAGTTATAACTACTTTAACCACATAACATCATTAATTGATTAAACTCTATAGTTATGAATACTTGTTGTGCACCATTTTTGTTTGCATCTAAGATAACAACCATTTTTAGTATTTATTTTTGTGAAAATACTCTACAACTTTTGCAGATGGTAATATGACTTTTGATAATTTGACTATGGCATGCTAAAACAAACAATTAATGATCCACAAAGATATTACACCTTCTACTTGCAATTTTAAATACTATATATTTATCTTGATAAAGAGGATACAGATCAAACCTTGCTCCTTTCGACTGCTTTAAAAAAATATAAATATTATATACTGATTAATAATATACACCAAATGTAGAAACTGTTTTCCATGTACAACTCAGTAGATTTCACACATACCTTGTACAATGTCTAAAATGTCACACAAGTTGTCTTTTCTTCTTTCTTTCTTCCCATACATACATACATTAGTACATTAAGTAAGCATAATATAATCTTTGTCACGTCCAAAGGGAAGTCAGTCTCAGCCCTATCCTAAGTAGTACCATGCCATGCCATGTCATGGTCATGCCACTTACACGTACATAAGTACAATTGTATAACTTACGATCAATCCTTATGTGAATGTCAATTTAATAGAGACGATAGTGATAGAGAGGGAGCAGATGAGACTTACAAACTTACATAGACAGAAAGAAATCCAGTTTATCTTCGCCCTGCCTTGGTCCTGGTCTGGTCTGGTGTGTCTCTAGTCATGTAATAAATAGTTTTCTAACTCCCGTTTGAAATCACTTCTACTTCGACATCCAACAACCAACTCCTACATTACAAACCTTGTTTCTCCTCTCATAAACTAATCACCTAATTAAGAGACTTGACTTCTCAATTGCTTATATAGGATTAGATTATCAGTTGATTGTTGATTTAATACTTATGGGTGCTTACAGCTTAACAGTAGTAGCGTATTCATTCACACGAACACCTTAACAAAATAGTAGGAAGAGTAAGGTTGAATTGAACTTGGATAAAATAAAAGTGAAGTTGACAAGAGAAGGGATGAAGATGAAATCGTTGTTATAATATGTAAATGAGATAATATAGATTTAGGAAATCACGCATGGATTTACTTTTAATTCACATCCACATCCACATATTCCTCATCCTAATGGGCAAATACAGGTAGAATGCAGCAGCGTAATGGTATAAGCAGTTAAAAGAGTTAAAACATGACACATAATGTGTAGGTAGGATAAATACTCTATACTCATATAACTACCAGTTTCTTATAAACCAAAAACCAAACCACTTTGAATCTTTATAATAAGGGTATTCGTACATACAATGTATATGTAAATGTACTTAAGTACACACAGGTACACATACCATTCACTTAGATTACCGCGAGCTCACTTTGTTAAGAAAAGTGATACAATTTCATTAACGAAATATTCAAATATATTTTACATAGGTACCCTAAATGCCTGCCTTTTGCTCCGAGCTGAGCTGGTTCACTTATCGTTCCTAAAATGAAGCACCTAGTATTTACTTGTAGTATTATTATAGTAAGGCATCCCATTGCATTTAATTTGATGACACATTGCAATGCAGTCCTATATAATACATTCTATTGTCTCCCTAATGTATTCCTAACACTCATCGGCAATAATGCAATTCAATTCAAATTGATTTTTATGTCCGTACTTACGTATGAATGTAATGTTTACTTATATTAAGAGACTATTCCTCCTATTGCCTTACTTAAAACATACACATTCACACATTTCAGTCTTACGCGTATAAAATCCAATATAAATTCGACAAGTAAGCATTAAACATATAATATAAAATAAGTATGATTGAAAATAGTAAGCAATGCAATGAACGCTACGATGTCTTGTCTGAGTATTGGAAGTATTCCAAGTTTAATTCAATTCAATTCATCTTTTTTTCTTTCCCATTTGTATTGTATAGAGGATATTAGTATGTATAGCGTAGTGTGTGTGTGTCACTCACATAATAGAAAAGTAAGCACACCACTACTACTGAACTAAGGATTCTTAGGATAGGATAATAGAGGCTCTCTCCATTAATTTCTATTGCCTGCCCACTTGTTGAATTATTATTGTATTGCAGTCTTAAGTATTCATTTCGCATTCTATTGGCTCATTTATGAGGGAAACCGGAAAGGACACAACATTTCAGTCGGTAAATGGCAATCAAATCAAATATCACAAATCTCGGCTCCTTCCAAGCCAAAGCCAACTCTTAAAAGGAAAAACAGAAATGCAATGCAATGATGGCTCTTTTAAAGGACTACACCACAAACTCAATATTCAATACACACGAGATACTGTCACATATCTCTATTCTTACGTGAAGGTGTAACGTGGTAGCTCTTTTTATTTATTTTATTCATTCATTACCAAATATTCATTTAAATGCTCCTACCCTAACAATGCTAAATTCTTACCTATACTCTGACTTACAAGAATTAAAATAATTGCACACAAGTTTTAGAAAGGTGAAAGGAAAGCTAATAATTTTCTTATTATTGTGATTGTTGCTAAATGATCCATTTATGTAATTTATGCAAATTAGTTTGCAATAAATAAAAAGTTAAGTTATAAAATGATGTGCAAATAGGTATATGTAGTACTATAATTCATTAGTTAGGGTATTTAGCATTAGACAATAATTTAAAGGAAATTAAAAAGTGAGTTTTGCATAAATAACTACTTTATACCATTGTCTAAACATAATTGCATTGCTAATTTGAAATATCCATATTGAATAAACATGTCTTCTGTGTGCATCTGAATTCTGAATAATAATTCATTCATTAATCTTTTATGTACCAATTATTCATTTGTATACGTATAGTAGCAGATTTTCTATGCCATAATTTTGGAGATAATAATTACTTATCTTTTCTAAACATAACTGTGTTAATTTGCTTTTATCATTTATAAAAGATTATTAAAGAAGCTGGTTAATGCTTTGGACTATAGAGATATGAGATAGCGGCTTTCATTTTCAGTTTCCATAAGGCGTGCCTCCATCCAACCCCATGCCATCTATAGAAAACTATGTATTGAAAGTTTGAACAACAGTAGAGATAATTTTTTAATGTAGACAGTAGACAGTAGAGATTATTGTGTTGTGTTCTGGTATCACTATTGTGTTATGTTCACTTAATAAAAATCTAGTTCGTTTAGTATTTTGTTTTGTTTAGTTGTTCTTGTTCTGCATATAGGTACTACACACTACACACAAGAAGAGATGATAAGGTAAGGAAAGATTCACTTATCTTTATTATTGCAAGTACGTGCACATAGTTTTGTTGTGCAGTGCTAACCATGTGTTTACTGTTAACTACATTACATTACGAATATATCTACATACATATGTTTTTGTAATGTACAACAATAATAACAGTGGAGATACAGATACAGATACATTACAGCAAAGACGTAAAGAAAGATTAATGCGTTCAATCATTCAGAACAGGAAAGAAATAAAACTAGAGGGTCTTTATAGTTCAATATTGAATTGAGTGGACGAGGTGGGATGATCCATAGAGTCTTACATATCATCAGCAACAGTGCTATTGAATAAGTAAAGGAAATGCATTGTTATAAAGTACAAGGTGTATCGTAAATATAATTTTGTACACCCGCAGCCGGGGAATTATCTCTTTATTTCTAAGACACCTATACAAAATACAAAGCTTAAAAATAAAATATTTTAAGAATTATACAGGTAAACAGAATAGACAGTTCGAATGCAAAAGTCACTAAAATAAAACCAGTGAAAAAATTGACAACCAAAAACCAAAAATTGGTGAAAAACTGAAAAGTAGAGCAAAGAAGGCAAATTAATGCAGAAATGATATAGTTACAACAAATAACGAAGGAAACAAAAAATGATTCATTATACTATGCTCACCATTATGTGTAGCTATTTGAACTATTTTTTGACATTTTTCGTTTCGTAATCATTTTGTTTCTTTATTTTATATATTTATGTGAATAGGATCAGTTTATCAGAAAATTCATGTTATATTCCCTATTTAAAATATTTTGAATTTCTCAGGAATGCAGGGGGCTTACTTAGAATAAATGAAATTATTTCTGCTTTTACGGCAGTAAGCGTAACATTGTTAAGCCAATAAGTACTCAGTCTAGATAAAGGATGCTGAAGAAGTACTTAATTTCATTTGATACGTGATCAATGTGCACTCGCTCCCTCCAACTCAGCACGAAGCGGCTCTTTCACCTCAGACATTCAACATTTCAACTTGAACATTCATCCATCAATCTAATCCGTCCGTCCGTCTTTTTCCACTCAACTTTTTATGCATTAATATCTAACGCAACCTAAGTACCTTTTCTCTCAGCTCACTCTCAGTTCAGTATACTTAACATTAGCTTGGCTTTGGCTTTGGCTAAACTTAAGCTCACGAATTTAATGTGTTCCTTGTGTGTTTACTGTATAATGCATCTAAAAGCATACAACATCAACATTACAGGTAAGCAAAGCAAAAGCACTCTGCATCACATCAGTTAATAAACTTTTCCTTACTTTTTTACTCGCTAAAGCTCAACTCAATTATATTTGCTCTCCTTTTTTACTTCTATGTAATGTTGTAATGTAGCTACTTTGACTTGTACGTAGTACGTACCTTAATGCTAAGTAAACACTTGACATGGAAATGGAAACGTTTCTGATACATATTATACGGTAATTCATACTGTAACAGGTGAGGTACAATATTCCTTGCACTCTTTATATTTATAAAAAGTAAATACACATTCAAAATTCATGTAAAGGATATTGGTCTTGTTTCTTGTTTCTTTATTGCATTACATTATATTACATCACAGTACAGTGCCTGTTGAATCGCAACTTGCAACTGCAAGGCTCATGGAGATTTATATCCTTTTATCATCAATCAGACTAAACAAAACAAACCAGAACCAGACCATACCGGCGACCTGACTTGACTTGACCACACCAAACCAGGATCTAATGTAATTTGATATAAACTCATAAATAATATAGGGAAGGATTGTAAATTCTAAATGCATGTACAATGTACATAGTAATGTTCTTGTGAGATAATTTTGTCAATGCTTTAGCTTATGTACAGAAAACCTTCCACAGAAATGCATTAGACAAAATATGCCTTGTACTTTGTACTTTTATCCTTTTCGCTAACTAAATAAAGTACTTTGCCTTAGTTTGTTTGAATTCATTTCATTTTATCACATCACATCACGTTTTGACTATGACTTTCTTTCAGTTATTTAGCATTAGCTTTCAAGTCAAGTCAACACAACACAGTATAATAGAAGAGGGAGTCTCGCCTTCTTAATGCTTAATAGTCCAGCCTTAAGAGCGAAGAGTCCCAAGTTCCAAGTTTTTGCTTAGGTACGTAGTTATTATTATGCTACATGCATATGCATTACTTTTATTAAGAGAGACTTCCCTGTGGGTCGCTTGTAATATCTAACTTCTCTCTGACTAAACAGTGTGAGTGAGTGAGCTCTTATTGCTTTTTAATTCACGTAGCCATAATATAACACTATTATACAATAATACAATGAAGAGGAAAGATATCTTGTAAAGAAGCCTACTGATATCTACTACATATCTACATACATAACTCTGAATCTGAATTATATCATTTGATGTACATTATTATAGTATAAGTACCTTATAAGTATCTTATGATATGTTAGTAAATACGTCACATACCACACCACATAAATATCTAAGGTGCATACAGACATATATATCTTTCTTCATAGGTAGACGGATGTTTATATGTGAGTTGTTGCTCGTTCGTTGGGTGAGGCAAACTAATGTAATGCAAGGTGCTTTGATTTATAACATCACAGTTCGAATTATACTTTCTTCATTTCCTACCTTCCTTTCTGACATGTGAAATGATAATTCAATTAAGATGCTCATAAAACAGATACGAATGGCTCCGGCTGACCTACCTGCTTTGACTACTTGCAAACTACAGCTACAATACAACCTACTCTTTTATTACACCACAATTTATTTACGAACTACATTTTATGAATATGTATGTAGATAACCTTATTTATTTTATCTTTCTTAGCATTGTCATCTTTTAAGGCTCAGTCTCTATGTGCTGTTGTGTAGAGTGTGTAGATAGCGTCATGCCGCCTATATGCATAAAAGTTTTGATTTCATTTTCATTTTAATGAATACCGTGAAATCATTTTGAAATTCGAAGTATATGTCGTAGCCAGTAAGACCTATCAGGCTTTAAAGCTTTAGTCAGTCATTCATACATTGTGAACAAAAATTAATTTCATATTCCATACATAACATAATAATGGTGGCTCGGCTATGTTTAAGAAATCGAATAGTATATGTACATTGGGGTTTAATACCTGCATTTATTATTCTACTATAGTTATTATGAAGTTCCTAAATTATAAACTGCGGGTATTTCAATCAAATATACGATTTAATGTGCAAAGCGGAAATTACTTATTGTCGGATTTTTGCAGTTCTCAATACACGCTCAAAATAATGATTTTTCCTTTAAAACCGCTCTAAAGTATACAACTAAATATTTTTGTAATCATTTTAATATCTTTTACTTTTAAGTGTATAAGGCGCATTATGGAGAATATTCTAAAATATGTACGGAACTCTGAATGCAGAATTAAATGACCAAGGTGTATTTACAATTCTAAAATTTTTGTTATGAGTGCATTTCAATTATTGTTCAAGCATGGGCTTTATGCATATCCGAGCTCTTATCATGACTAAGATTACTAATGTAAATAACGTATTAGAGTTTACTGTGTCATTGAGAAAGTATATGAAATCGATAGAGATGTTGGATTTATATAAATGAGGCTTTATGGTGAATAAATTCTCAAAAGATTTTTATTTGCATTTCGTGGGGTATGATAAATTCCAATTAGAGAGGAACTATGTAGGACCACATGGAAATTTAAACTAGGTACCTACAGAGTTCACTATCTCATCTAAATTACATGAGTGAGCGATAATCACCTTCAAAATTCTCTTGGTTTCATTCCCATGGCTTCTATATAAACTTGTCATTGCCCTTTGAAAAGGAATCAAATGTGGAAAGCGTCGTGAGACACCAAAGTGTGAAAGACAGTAGAGAGCTCCCACAGAAAATTCGTTTCATTACAAATCGTGAATGATTCTGGGAGGTAGAGACATGCATAGCTTAGCAGATTGTTAGCTAAACTAAAGCTTTCACACTGTTGCTTTACTTAACTTACTCATACTTGAGCTAAGCTCAAGATGCATACGAAAGTCAACGAGATTCTATTCTTTATTAAGCTAAATAGGCAAAAGGGGAATAATAACTTCAAATCAAATGAAATTGTTAACTTTAACTCAAAATAATCCAAATCGAGTCTGTCAAGTCATGTCAATGGAATGTGTGTGAATGAGTGTGTAGGCTGATATGATACTGATCTGATCTCTTTGGTTATATATGAGATTCCTATTATACTATAAGTAGAATAATCAATATATAAAGAAAAACAAGTACATAACTCACAAAGTAGCATAAGATGTAAATTGACATGGGAGTATGTAAGTGAAGTAGGCAGGCAGTGAACAATTCAATTCATTCTCTGTCTAGTCTCAATGATTCATTCTATTTAATTCCTGAAATTCTTACTTGGGTATTTGAATCACTACAATATAAACTCATTGTTGATTTTATAAAAGTAATTCTGTCTTTTCTTCGTACAATATACACAATACAGTGAATTCTTTACATGCTTACATCTATTTATATGTACTTAGCATAAGTGCACTCAAATTATTAGGTCTTATTGGGTGTTAGGTTAATTAGAATCATTATTATGATCAAAAAGTTTCACTTATTAAAATTCACATTTACAAGTGAGTTTATGCTGGATATTTATTATTAATAAATCGTTCAAGCAAAATATAAAACCAACATTTTTTAATGTAAATAGAGTATTAGATATTATATACACTATTTTTGAAAGGATAAAAAAGATGGAATACACCATTTGAGGGCTGTATGAATTAAAAAGTTATAAAACAGCCTTATACTAGTTGCTAATCCTTCGCTTTCATTATAACTATGATTCATTTAATAAAAAAGTATTTGCAAGAAACAAATTAGAACGATAAAACAGAAGAACAAAATTCTAAATTGTCTAAAAATTGATATTCGTTCTTGCAATATGATTGAATACGTGATAGAAAATAATTTTATATCGGAAAAGAATAGCAAGATAGTTGAATACTAAAAATAATACAGAGGACTTGCCATACAATAAGAATATTACTGTATGTTTTATATCAATATCTTAAACATCGAATTCATCGCACCTCTAAAATATTTAAGTAAGCAAATAAGTCTAGATTGAATCTGAATGCATTTTAAGTTCGTATGAAGGTTAAGTATGCTATAGAGCCACTTATATACATACATATGACTACAATGTTGTATAACTCTGAATCAGAATTGAAAGGAAAGTGAGCTGAAGCTAAAAACATTCACATTATTAGTCACAATGAAAGTTCTCATAGTCAAGTCAAACAAGACAAACATTAAAGGCTATCCTTTCCTTCATGAATATGACGGAGGAATTCAAGTCTGAAGCTTCTATTCTGTAATGGAATGGGAGAATGACTAACTGTTGTATGTTTGTATATTATCTTATATTTACTGTACATATGTATAAGTAGACATAGTATAGAATATAATAGAGCATATGCAGTTGGACATATGGACGTGAAAAAAGACAAGTTAAAGATGGAAGGCTACGTAAAGCAATGCAATGCAGGCCAGGTATTCATATTCATCAACACCTCCCACAGTGATGGATACCCTACCATGTCATGCATATGCAAAGCCGATCTTTTATGTTATGTCTTTAGCCTCTTAGCTTAACCATTATTATTATATTAATAGGTTACAATTTCAGTTTCAGTGCGGTTCTTCTTTTATACTTCATTTATTGTAATTCTTATGGAATACAATATGAACTTAACTTCAAAATACGTTTGGAAAAATGCAGTTTTACAAAATCGTCATGTACAGGGTCATACTACAATTATTGTAAATCAAACCATATTTTCACCGAATTTTAGCAAGGAAAAGAAAAGTCACTAATCTATTAAAAATTATTAAAGATAAATAATATTTTGAGTTTTGATATGAAATGGGACTGAAAGGTAACACAAATTAGGCAATAATATTTTATTATGCTACATCGTGTCATAGCAAGATGAAGAAATAGATTATTACATCTATGTATCTCATCTTAATTGTTATTAGCAAGTACCTACTTACAATCTCTAAATATTTATTGCATGATAGTGTGGAATTGTAATCGATATTTAGAGCATTTTTATAATTGAAAATATTTTTTGGTTCACCACTTAACAAAACAACATTGCTTAGCCAGCACCCTGTATCTTATCAAGGCAGTTGATATATTTAGTATATGTGGAGCAAGTATGCATTTTAGATGGCCAAGGTGCGACGGGAGAAAAATTATTTGTGCTAAATGACTTAATAAAGATACCCGGACGATTATTCTTGGACATTAATAGTACAGTACAGATCTGAAGCACAGGAAAACCATATCATTGTCCTGGATCATATTTGTGTTGAAATGCTTTGTAGTATGATTTCTGAACAATGAAATGAGAATATCATTGTAGAATTAGTACACGTAAGTACCTGTATACACTATAAGATATGTATTCCTATTTTAATAAATCATTTATTTATATCTGTAGCTATTCTACAGCTATAGATTGCAGCAAGAGATGATCTGTAAGAAATAAAGATGAGACTTCTTTAATACATTTGAAGTGTGAGTATTATGAAGTGTCAGTTTCGCTGTGTTAAGTTTGAAATTTTTGATAGATAGAGTGTTGTTGCACCTAGTGCGTATTATTTGAAAGGATCTCCAACGGAATGCCACACGCATTTGAAAGCACCTATGAAGAATTGGAATAAAGAGCAATTCATTTCACAGATCTTTTGTTAAGAATTTGGATATCATCGTTAAACGGTTGAAATATAATTGCCTATGCTCATGGCCTTACTAGCCTTACCATACTTTCATATAATTTCAAGCAAATATGATATTGAACTACACAGCAACAGTAAGTAACTTTATCGTAACCATATAAATTTATGTGTTCAATGGACAGTGACAACGGCAACATCATCTCGAAATGTATTTATTTATCATACAAAAGATCAGGAAAAGATATCTGAAAGATATCGGTATGACAAATATAGTAATTGTGCTAAATATTTATTATTCAGTATTTAATATGGAAATCGTAACTCCTTCGTGTGTGTATGGAAAATTTAGTAATTCATTAATCAGACATAATATATTCAACTTGAATTTCATTGCATTGTACTAATTGTGTTCTGCATTTGCAACAAGTTTCTGCATATTTAAGGAATTTCAGATTCAATTTCATTGAGTTTTTCAGCAAAATCAAGTCACTTTACATATATACATAAATACACAATACCTATACATTGTAGTACCAACATAAATATCAGCTTTTGTGAGATAGTTGAATGAAGTAGGTGATCATATTCATAAGTTTTCCAACTGAAAGACATGAATTTCCACAATGAATATCTAAGAAATGATTTTGTGTTTACGTATTTTCAAATTAATGAGATGTTAATGAATTTGAGATGAGTATATTTCATTTTGTTGATCTGAGTTTCCATCCCAGTCTCTGCCTTTAATTTCCCTTTTCCAACAAAACAGAAACCTTCCTTCCATTTTCATTTCTATAAGTGAACCAAAAAGTTATCTTGCGAGTCAACTCATCTCATCTCATCTTTAGTCAAGTCAAGCATCAAATCAAGACAAGAGAGAACTTGGATGATCTTCTCTTCACATTTCTCAACTAGGTGCTGCTGGCTTGTGCACCTCCTTCTTACTTAGCCTTCTCCTTGTCTCGACAGGCCAGTCCATCCATCCGTCTGCCTTCCCATGTCATGCCATGCAATGCCAGTCAACTCAGCCAACTTCAGCCTTTTCATTTCTGACGACTTTTCTCAATTGACTGAGTGAGTGGAGACCCTTCCAGCTACTCTTCATCTTCTTCGGTGGTCGGACTCTTTAGAACTTCCAATTTCTACTCTTGACTTTAACTTTGACTTCAACTCACTCACTCAATCCGCTAGCTCCTACTTCTACCTCCTGTCCTATCCTGTCCTGTCCTCACAATAAGTTTGCAATATTGCAATATGAAATACTTATATTACTATGACTGTATAAGTATGAAATACATAATGTATATACACAGAATAGCAATCTAAAACTGAAGAGAGCAAATCAAAGTCATAAAAGTGAAATGCTCTTTTTCCTTTACCTTTGTACCTTAGCTTTTATGATGTAACTATTATGGAACATGTAACTAAATATTATATAAGCACAGATATTCTTCATTTTTTACATTTTTAGTCATTCTTAATATGGATATACAAAGGGAATTTTTGATTTAGACGAAAGTTCAGTTCAGTTCAGACTTCACAATAGGGTTTGCTTGACCATAATAATTTCCTTTCGCTTTCCTTTATACTGCATACAAAGCTTAGTCGCAAGAAACCCTTTAATTTCTTACCGAAATATTCAATTTGAGATAAGAAAGCGATTATTTATGTTGTAGTGAAATAAATTAGCAATTCTGAGCATTAATGCAGAAATAGTATGCAAGATATTTAATTGTGTTTTTCTAAGTATTTGCATAAGAGTGAGCCATTCCTTGACATCAACGCGTAAATACCACATGATGCATCAATAGAAGTTAAAAAATCTTACCTATCTGTTTTAGAATAATATTTTAAAACAATTTAAGGAATAAGATACGGAGATAAAACGGTGTTATTCTGCTATAATATTATAATAACAAGGCCAATGAGAAGCTGCAGTCAACTTAAGGCTAAAATTTCGTCGTGACCAGCCGTTAATTTACGAGCGGATTTTTCACTCTTGCAAATGGACACTTACTGTGGAAAGCTATTAAGAAAACAAGGAAAGAATTTAATTTTTCGCAATTATACAAAATCTTAACAAAGCAAAAACATTTACTCCTTCCTTCATTCAAGACACATCTTTATCTAATGTGAAGTAGGAACCTTAGCATTTACTATACTATAGTAACATGACTGCCTATATATGTAACGTAACGTAGCCCAACTTCTTATCATTGTCCGCTCAATAATTTACTTTCCGAAGCTGTGGAAAGCTTTTCTTGTGCCTGTGCATTAATAATGGCACGCATTACGCATTGTGAACACAACAAGCTATTTACATAAATATACTACATACTTACGTACTAGTATATAGAGAATACTACCATTCTGGCCCATAGGGAGAAGAGGCACAAGCACAAGTACCATTATTGTCATTAGTAAGGCAAGTCAAGTGCCATGCCATGCCAGGGCAGCAGACTAATAGTTAAAGTTTAAACGAAATGAAAACGAGAACCAAACCAGCTTACTTAAGTCAGCCCATTAAATGCGTTTTATCTCGTGTTTATGTTTTAGGCACAAATATCATATACTTTATATGGAATACCTTTTCATACAAAGCTTTTATTATTTCAGCTTCCTTCTTTTCGGTTTTATATGAAACTATCTACAATTATACGTAAATTTGCTATAATACCATGTGTCCTAGGCACACTGTACGTTTAACACTGGTAATTGGTCTTATGTAAACATTCCAACATTTTCAAATTATATTTGCACATAACTTAATCAGGTTAATGACGTAAATTCCCAGGCCATGGTGTCAATACTCATTTTTTGTGCTTGTTAATGATGTATTTCATCTCACCATACATTTATCTACATAATTGTCCTAATTATTTTGCAATTACAAAATTCCAATCATTGAAGATGTATCTTCATTTGCAGATTTTTACTTTACTTAAGACACATCATTATTGTTTGCAATTTTTTTCTTGTTGAAGATATCTTACCTTGATTAGCTTTCATCGACAATCAATAAGATTTATGGGATCTCATGCCATAGACATATCCCAGGGTAATTAATACGTAAGGTACTGTGGGACTATGACAAGCAGTGAAACATTCTGGTGTTAGAGATGAGGATTATATTTCATTAAGTCAGGGAACGTTCCCTTCCCA
>JAQFYC010004611.1:0-16623 GCA_034694165.1 Tomocerus mixtus | reverse complement strand
GTCATTGTTGGAGTAGTAGGCTACATTGATACACCTCATGGCCTTCGAGCTCTTAAGTTGGTATGGGCTGAGCATTTAAGTGAAGACTGCCGTCGTAGATTCTACAAGAACTGGTACGTTTTTATTTTAAAATATTTTAAAGCATTCAGAATTCAGATTCAGGTTATGTGATGGATAACCAAAAATGTGTACAAACATTTACTGATTTATCAGTGATTACAACTATGGGCGGACTGATAACCTGAATGATTAATTAGTATGTAATATAGCAATAGCAAATAATTACGTTTAGTGTTAGTCTTCGGTCTTGTCTGCGCTTGATTTACAAATATTAATGTATTTCCTTTTTGAATTGTATTATAGTTATATAAAATTGAGTAATACCGTAACATTCTTCTTCGGTTTACTTGTATTTTATGCTGTACATTTATTAATGAGTATAAATTCAGTAAACTACATCCTAAAGTCTCGGAAAGAGCATATTGTCTCCTCTGGTTTCCATTGTGCTGTCGGTTGGAGGATCTAATGAGATTCCAGCCACCCATTGGTAAACTATGAGACAGAAAATCTTTGTGCAGAGAGGTCGAAAGTCAACGGACATTCGTATTGAGGAATTGGATCATATACAATTTCGCTGAGGCTTTAAATGATTTTGTTCTATAACATTTTTCATTACAATGAAAAGGTACAAGTCCAAGAAGAAGGCCTTTACCAAGAGCAGCAAGAAGTGGCAAGATGCTTTGGGGAAAAAGCAAATCGAACATGATTTTAAGATCATGAAGAAATATTGTTCTGTTATCCGTGTCATTGCTCACACCCAGGTTAGAATAAATAATTTCTAATGTTACGGCCTGCGAGCCTGCCACAGTGAAAGGCTCCATTGATCAATTTTAATTTTTCCCATTTTTTGTTAGATGAAATTGCTTAAGCAGCGCCAAAAGAAAGCTCACATTATGGAAATCCAATTGAACGGAGGTAGCATCTCTCAAAAGTTGGATTGGGCTAAGAAACATCTGGAGAAACCAATGCCAATTAACTCGGTTTTCGCACAGGACGAGATGATTGACATCATTGGAGTCACTAAGGGAAAGGGAACCAAGGGTGAGTTCCCACCAACTTTTTTAATATCCTAGTTATACAGGGAATACAAAATTGCGATTGTTACGTTTGATTATGATGAGTAATGTGAGTTTACCACACCTATAACGTTGTGCGGAAAATATATTTAGCCTTCTGAAGTTTTCTTAGCAAAAAGAACACTTAGAACACCATTGATAAAAAGTTTATAAAAACGACATCTAATATTGTACATTTCAATGATTTTCATTTTAGGCGTTACCTCACGTTGGCACTGTAAGAAACTCCCCCGTAAAACACACAAGGGTCTGCGTAAGGTTGCTTGTATCGGAGCTTGGCATCCTTCTCGTGTACAATTCACTGTGGCACGTGCTGGTCAAAAGGGATATCATCATCGAACTGAAATGAACAAGAAAATCTACCGTCTTGGCGAAGGAATTCATACTAAAGATGGAAAGAAGGTGAGAAATATAAACGACAAGCTTGTATTTTTAGTAAACCTCCCTCAAAAATATATGGTTACTTGATGATAACAACTAAGGTATCTATTTTTATTCTCTGATTGATCAGTGAATGACACTCTAGGGCGGACTGATAACCTATATATTTAAAATATTATAGAAAATCACCGTATGATTCTGATTGAAGGAGAAATGAATTATATGTAACGTTTTTCTTTGTTTTCATTGCTCTTAGGTTATCAACAATGCATCTACGGAGTACGATTTGTCTGAGAAGAGCATCACCCCCATGGGAGGTTTCCCCCATTACGGAGAAGTTAATAATGACTTCGTAATGATTAAGGGATGTTGTGTCGGCCCTAAGAAGCGAGTGCTAACGTTGAGAAAGGTAATAATGAATATATTAATTCAACTTCTAATATTGTTTTTGCATTTTATTGCACTGTTATAATGATGATCTTATCTAGAGCCTATTTTTTTAATGAATGCCAGTGACTACTAAATGATAGGACTGAATACTTATATAATGATTCAAAAATCAATAACTTTGTTCTTTAAATAATAACGAATTGTGTATTTAATTCTATTACAGAGTCTTCTTACTCACACGAAACGTGCCGCTATGGAGAAGATTAACCTGAAGTTTATTGACACGTCTTCCAAATTCGGACATGGTCGATTCCAAACTCCGGCTGATAAGTTGGCTTTCATGGGCCCACTCAAGCGTGACAAGGAAAAGACAGAAGCATAAAATTGAAGTCAATTACGTTACTTATTATCCATTTGTATTGTTAATTTGACGGAAAATAAAGATGAAAAATAGATTTAAAAAATTGCATCGCTGGTGGAAATTCCCTAATTTTTATTTTTACATACTTCTACCTTCTTAATACTAGTCCATGAGTCCATGTACAAAAACAGTATCCACAAGCACATTTGTAGATTATATAGATTATCGATAAGTATATATTTAAAAACGCCATGCATATTTAACAATAATAATTCGGATTCCGGATTCACTAAAAAATGGTAATGCATCCCCGGGGTATCGTTTGAAAGCTGAATTCGCCAATACAGAAGTATTATTCCTTATATCACCTATGGTTATATACCTATAGTTATGTATATACTTAACACAAATGCAGGTGTAAACTGTGATTACGTACCTTCTTACAGCTACATATTATTGTGTCTTGTATAACATATAAATATGGATGTTGTGTATATCGCATTGTTCTTATTTTATTGTAAAACCAAAATGTGCATGATCTTAATCTACCTGTTGCAAAATTTTTATGCACATAAGACAAGACCATTGTTTCAAATTAGGTAACTGCATTTCTATTTAGTATATATTAAAGATACGACAAGCAAGGGGATTCATTGTTTGTTTATTTTTCAGGTATCTGTTTTTAATTAAGTATTATTATCATTCTTATTTTACTTGACCTAATAAATAAAAATTATTTTGTTCCACATGAACGAGACCACACCAGCAGGAACAGGTGTGTAGGGTTAATTAACATATTTCAAATATATTTCATTTCAAGCACATTTAAATGTGTTTGAAGACTTGAAGATACGAAAATCATACACATGACAATACATGTACACAGTCTAAGGCAAAAAATGTGGATAATAGGATTGTCAATTGAACTTTATGGAAGTGTTGACTAATCACGCACACATTACATAATAATAATTGTTGTATGACAACTTGTGAGCAAAAATTAAGAGCTATGAACTGAGTTGATTGTGAGTTGGCTTGGCTAGAGCAAGGTTTGAAGGAAATTAGAGCAATTCTGAAAGGGAGAGTGGAGTGGACAGGGCTTCTTGTAAAAATCAACTTATTGCAAATTGCAATTGTTTGTATGTACATAGATGACCATTGTATTGCAAATTGCCAATGAAGAAGTATAATGTAGAGTTGATTCACATTTTACATAATTTTACGGCTCGGATATGCAAGTTTTACTAAACTGCTAGTATTATTTTATGTATCTCAAAATACTCAAAAATTCGAATTCTTAATTTAGGGAAAATATTTATGCAATAAGTTTGGCTTAAAATGATATACCTACAATTCAATTTACCTATAGTCTACTTTACGAAATAATATGTACAAATAAAAAATGTATTTTCATGCATATCTGTCCGAATCTTCATCTAATAATTATGCGAAGGCACCAATATCCATCTTCTATTCATTATATATACTACCTATATGAATCTTCACTGACTTTGTGCTCTGTTAGCTTTGGCATAATTTATTGCATTGAATAGTTAATGTGGTTTCATTATTAATTTATGTTAATCATTATTTACGTAAGTGTTTGAGCCAAGCCAGATCAGGCCAGCCGAGCTTTAGTTGATCGATTCATTCCTTAATTATTTCTCTCTCAGTAAACATAAGGATAGAATTTACAGTTACAATAAGGATATTTCTAAAAGATATTATAGCAATTTGCCAAAAACTTGCGAATTAATTCGTGATATTAAGGAGGATGAATAGCGCAACTAAATTCGGATTGATCGTCATTGGGGTTTGCATCCTTGTCCAAGTATTTGCAGCTCCAGCACCTAAAACCGTTGCCGGATTCGTAAAGAAGGCCCATGGAGTGCGATCTGGAAACGTGACGATATTGGACACGAAACGAATTTTGATTAAGAACTTCTACTATGACGGGGCTGGCCCAGATGTGTTTTTCTGGGTGGGAAAAGACAAGCCGAGCAGAGATGGAAAACCGATCAAAGACGAAAATGGATCAAATTCCAAACTGAAAGGCTACGAAGGAAAAGATATTACTCTTACATTGCCAAAGGATCTCACTGTTAAGGATATTGACTACATCTCCGTGTGGTGCCGTCGATTTTCCACAAATTTCGGTCACGTAACCATCCCGAAGAACTTGGACGTCCCGAAAAACTAAGTAAAGTTAATGTGTGCTTCGAAGACGACAGGACGCCAGGCCCGGAAAATAATTAAAAAGCCTAAAGCCAAAAAATATCGATAAATACAGAACGCTTACTGGATTTATTTTTTGTTTGAAAAATAACTAAGGAAAGAAAATTATAATGTGTATACAATAAAATGAAAAATTCCACGTTTTTTGGGCGGTTGAGGTTTACAAAATTATTTCTGGAGCATTTTCTCTTTTTCTTCAACAAACTTTCGTTTCACCTCCCTCGCGAGCTCAGGGTCGAAATTACTTTGTTCATTCTTATTAACTTGGCGTAATAATTCCCGTTCCCTACCTCGGACTAATTCTTTGGAGTAAATTAGGGACTTTATGGGTAACTTGCTAATTTCTTCAAGCCTTTTGTTACATTCTTCCACGAATTTCTCATGGGGAATCACTTTACTTACTAATCCACACTCAAATGCTTCGGAACAGTTCATTTTAGTATTAAACAGTAACAATTGATTTGCTTTTCCATATCCCATGAATCTGGGGAAGGTGTAGGTAGAACAGAATTCAGGGGGTAGTCCGTATTCGGTAAATCTTGTGTGAAACGTTGCCCGGTCGCTGCAATAAACTGCGTCAAATAATCCAAGCATGGTAACCCCAAATCCTAGAAATTATTTAGGAAATGTATAGTTAAACGAGTTTAATTATTTAAGAATTAAATTTTGAGTGGAATTTTTTGGTGAACATCTAAAGAACATAAAAAAGATCTGTTTAAAAAAGCATAAATACCGACTGAAGGGCCGTTGACTAAAGCAATTAAGGGCTTCCTGCATTCGATCATTGTGGTAACGAACCCGTGAACAGCGGATTTCTTTTTCTTGGGTGGTTGTTGAGACTTGTCACTATTTTCAGTTTCTTGTTTGGAATCAGCAGCTTTCTTTTTCGGACCGAATCCTGCCATGTCGATTCCACTTGTGAAATAATCTCCTCTGCCGGTAACAACGATCGCTTTTGTATCATCATCTGAACTTCCTTCAATTATATTCGAGATTAAAGAAATTGCCATGGGCAGAGTAACGGCATTTTTCTTTTCGGGTCGATTGAATGTTAGCTTACGGATCCCATTCGTTATTTCCACAAGGAGTTCCTCTTCAGGATTTTCGGTCGAAAAATTTCTTGTTCCGGATCCGGAAGCTGGACGAAAAGGTAAACAAGTGAATTACAATAATTTTTGCTGAAAATTTGCATTGGCAATTGCCTATTTACAGGGTTTTAAAACATTTAGTATTATTTTGTGCAACAAAGTAAATATTTAAGCCCAACCTGTACTGGTCGCTGCAAATTCTAATGATTTTCTTCCGAAATTTCTTCCTTCACGAATGTAAGACACCGGATTCGTCACTTGCAATATGTATTTACAATTTCTTAACATCATCGTAATCGTGTTTGTGCTTAAATTTATTTTAAAGACCTTAAGCAAAATTCAAAATTCGCGATTTTTCTATAATCACTATAATTAGTTAATGAGGTAAGATAGGTAAATTGTTACCGAAAAATTGTCTTTAGACTTACAGATTGTGTGTTTACAGTTTATGCGACCTCGTGTGTATAAAATTCGCAGAGTAATGTAATACAAGTAATACAGATGAAACGGCAGCATTTAGTCATTTAGCCACTCCAAATACTTCAAAGTTCACAGAGCTGATGTAAAATAAAAAGATAAAATTCTATTCCAATTTTCTTGGTAATATAGCATAAATATATAACGGATCAAAAATTATATCTAGCACTTTATTGTCATTCCTTAAATATGAAATGTTTTTTATGACAGGGCTTCTATAAATGTACGTTTTATGCATGTCAACTAATCATTCTATGGGAGCTTGCATATAACGAATTGTAATTCTGTCCAACATGTTAAATTAAAAAATACATAAATATACATACAAATAAATACATCATACAAATATTATAGATTTTTAACACAGGTACGTATATGCACTAAAAGAATATTTAATTTCTTTGAGACAATTTTAAAATTAATCCATCCGCTGGTTTCATTGAAGCTGTCTTCTTCAATATGACAGGAATAGGAGTCTTTGGGCACGAATGAAATTCGAATTCCATTACTAATTTTGCAATGACCACTTTTACTTCCATTAAAGCGAATCTCATCCCTAAAATATTTGAAAATACATTTTATGGTCAAAATATTTCGTTAATTCATTACTAGCAAACCGTAATATTACCATTACGGTAAATACTGCAATAAATGAATGGTCTGAGGGAAACGCTTTTAACAATAATATTTAATTTGGTTAAATGTTCCCTTACCGATGCAGTGTCTAGGGCCCACACCAAAAGGCAAGTAAGTGTATTGGAGTCTGTTGGCCTTGTTTTGTGAACAAAATCTATCGGGATCAAATATGTCGGGATTTGGGTAGAAATCTTCATCTCTGTGTAGAGCCCAAACGGGTATTGCAACGATGGTGCCTTTAGGAATGATGGTATCTGATTCGGGTATCTTATAATCTCGGCTGCATTTTCTTTGGCTGCGAATTCCTGATGTATACATCCTTAGCGATTCTAAATTCAAAAACATAGTTGTGTACCTAGTAAGTTTTAATTAGCAATTAAGCACTCACATGCAAATTAATTCGGTTGAAGTAAGGGATATTTAATCATTGAAAAATTCAACTTAAATATACCCGAAATAACTTGGTCCAGGTAATCCAAAGTATTAATTAACTCGTAAGACATTCTTCCACCGCTCTCCCGCAAGGTATTATTAATTTCCGAATGTAATCGAGTTTGAATTTTTTGATTCATCGCCAGCTCATAACAGGTAAACATCAGTATTGAGTGAGGTGTGTCAAACCCCCCTAGGAAGAACATAAGACACTGAGCTGCTATGACGTCATCTGAAAATGCACCCCTTTCAGTATTTTCTTTGTCTTCCACATTTTCCAGTTCCTTTTGAGCATCAATCAAGATTTGTAGGAAATCCCGTCTCTTTTCTCCAGTTGTTCTCCTATGATTAATTGCCTGTTTTACAATTCCCACAAAATAGGACGCAATTTTGTCGTTAACTAATGGAACATTAAAGAAAGAAGCCAATTTTGGAAATAGAATGATGAACATCAACCCAAATGGAGAATTCAAATCTTTCATGAATCTCCTACCCATGGACCCCCAAATTGATTTCTTGTTCTGGAACACTTCGCTTTCCAGCCCGAAAGCCGCAGAAGCAATGACATCAAATGTGTATCTTGCAAATCCTTCTTTTAATTCCATTTCCCCTGATTTATTAAAATTTAAATCTTTTTTAATAAAGGAAACGAGTTGATCGCCAGATCCCTCAAAAATATCAAAGACCCTCCGTATTTTCGAAGTACTAAATGTTGGACTTAAGGTAGAGCGCAAATCCTTCCAGCCTTTATCATCTTTGATTACGAGCATATCTTTGAAATACTTCAGCTTCTGTTGGGCGTCAAATGCTCCCCGGTTTGGAAAAGTGTCGAAATCCTTTACTAAAATATGTTTTATTAGATTTAAGTCCGTGACGAATAGGATTTTCCTCCCCATTTCCTCTATTCCTCCGAACGGAATCTTTAAATCTTTGAATTTCTTGTAAATTAGTCGGTCGTATTCATTTTGGGGTAAGGTTAGTCTCTCCCACAAGGTAGCAATCTCGCTCCGTCTGATAAAACGGATTCTCCTCTTTAACCAATAATTTCCATTTCGAGTATGGAAGTAAAATACGCAAAAGAAAACGAAAAGTGTAGACAAAACGGGTGTGAGGATAAATGTTAACAATTCCATGGCTTTCTTCAATATACATGCAATGATGTATAATTATTTGTTTATTCGAATGAAGTCAATAATGTGCCCGAATTCTTTCTTGGTAAAAATATGCCTACCTACAGATATATATCCTACAGTAGTGATTAAGTAATCAAAGACTTTTTTAGTTCTTGGTATAGTGTGTATTTAGTATTAAGGCTTTATGCAAATGAAAACTTAAATGCATCAATTAAATCCGAAATTAATCTTTATATACATGTTAAGAATGACGTCATGATGTTCATTGCCCTTGCCCACCTTCCATTTAGAGCAATAATGAAACTAAATGGAACAAAATGCGCATCTCCGTGCAAGTGTACTGAATGTTTACACGCACTGGCACTTTTGTCATAATATTTGTGTAACGTTATCTCCTATGTATGTTTATGTATGTAGAACAATGCATTAATTTAGGTGCAAATGATAATCATCCATTTAAATAACCACGCATTGGTAATTTTAAAAAAATTGAAATACCCTATATACACATGTTAGCATAACCTAATATTACCAGTGCAGTGCATTCCGCGTAATTTCCTCGGGGACCGTGACCGTGGAAAACTTTATCCATATAGAGAAATGATCTAATTCCTGATACCTATTAGTATTTATTACTAATAAGTTAATACCAGTAAAGTTTGTAAACCCCTAACTCTAAAAATTCCTTTACCCCTTACTCCTCTTAATCCTTATAAGCCGAATGCACTGTCAACTGTATAGTACTGCGCGCCTGTTGCACTCACATTAATTATGGCGTCTCATATAGTGTCAGTGTCACTAAAGCCAATTAAAAAAATGACAGGCCAGAGGCCACTTAAGTTAATTCATAAATACAGATACAACAATAAGTAAGTAGAGCAGCGAATCACTAATTGGTTCATTATTTTGCCAGAAGAGATCCAGTCTCCCTAAAATTACCCTATAATATTTTATGGAAAAGTCTTTCAAGTTATATTTGCTTCTCGATAACCTTACCACATTTTAAATTGCTGACCCTGTTTAAGAGTAATTTGCACACAGTCATTGAGTCATTTTTTCTAGAGGCAGGAATAGGAAAGGGGGCATTTTAGTTAGTCTGAGGAATTTTCCGCATTTGCTAATCTGTAATGACGCTAAAGAAAGTATCGACGATACCAACTTCTGAGAAATGGATACACAAGAATATCTTCCTATGCCTTTCTCGATAATTGTGACAACTTGAGATTCTGTGTTTTCAATAATTAAATAATATGTGACTTGGGCCTAATTCTGACTCTAAATGAACTGTATATCAACGATCCTACAATCCTGCTTATGGTGAATCCCAAAAACTGCTAAAGACTGAGCCTACTTGAGTGAAATGATAAAGACAAAAATGACTAATAAGTTAAAATAAATGGAATTTAAAACAAAGACAAAGTTTGTATACTATTTCAGAGAGTTCGCTTTTACTGGCTACTTCTCTCTATCACAAAATAGGTCTACTCTCTTCGACCTCTGACAAATCACTGACTGTTTCCACAGTCCAACTTTACAAAGAAAACGTCGAAGATTACACTATACGATAATACAATCAAGTTCGCCAGCTTATACAATGACTCAATGCACAACACACATAATACACAAGTCGGATGGAAAACGGATTAGTCGTTTCGTTAGTCGTGTGTGCATAATTACTTACTTACTTCTACTTATATTCAATGTGTTAGTTTACGCCTCTGAAATATTAGTCTTGCTTCCACTGTAACATTTGGTTTGAAAACGTCCATTATATTTATTTATTCACAAATGAATTAATTGTCTTACCTGAATTAAAATATTATAACAATCAGATGTATCAGTTGTGGTAAATTGTATCTTACTTGTTCCATGAAACATTAAGATTCCATGTATACTACTAAATGCATTTACTTATCAAATCACATTGTATTTAATACAAGATATATTATTCTTAGTCATTTTTGCTGATTAACTGTACGCATTGAAGATTGTAACTAAATATGTTGCTGTGTCATGTCATGTCATTAAGCATATCTGCGTAAGAACCCCGCAAATTTTTTAATTAAACACATCTTCATTACCATAGTATAGTTATAGTATAAATGCTACAATGTTAGATTTTAGACTAGGTATAGTAGTGTGTAGGTCCCTGTATGTTAAAAAAATATATTTCACTACGCAATATAAGGAAAAAGGAAGACAAAGAGAGCTGCCAAATAATATACAATCACAATTCGAACTAAGGCGTGTATATGTAATATACATCATAATCACATCATCACTATTACATCCCTGAAAAACAGAGATGAAAAGAAAAAGCTGATGATAATAAGTGTAAGATAAGAAAAGCTCTAATTTATTTATGATTTTTGTCGTGATGCATAACTCGCTATAAAAATGTTGGCACCTTATATTGTTGGTTGATACATAACGCAACATCAGTAAAAATGGAATTGGCAATGTTAAATGAAATCACTTGCATTTGCAAAAATGTACATACAAAAACGGCAACGTAACAATTATACCTAAGTATATTTTAACTACACAATTAGTTAATCATATAAGCAAATAACACCCAATTGACGATAACACATTTTGTTATTCAGTCATAAGCCTGGGCCAAACATCAATCATCAGATCACTGACGGTGTAAACATCGTAATTGTGTAATGTATGTAGCAAAAGTGACAAACATTTCTGTATCTGTACATATTGCATTGTATTGTGGTGACTGTGACTCATCGTGGGTTTACATTTGCAATTTAACGCACATTGCTTAATGACCTTACTCACTGTGCAAATACCGATATACACAACAATGTATTTATTGCGATTTAGTTTCCCCAGTAGAAATCCCAACATTTGGAATAAAAAATAATTTATGAAAACAGCCAAAGATGAATAACTTAAAATACTTAAATATCTGCAAATCCTGTAAGTTTGTGCTTACCAATTGGTTTAGTTCTATCTAGGTTTACTTCTGCAAATTAAATGGGTACAACCTGAATCACAATTTATGCATTTTATCAGTCATTGCAATTTTGACTAGTATTTATCTTGTAACACCATGTTTCATTTTCATTGTGTGTGTATATAGTACAGTATGTTTGTATTTACTATCTTATCCTAGATCTTATCTAATACTAGCGTCCTTTTACTGTAAATTGTGTAAAACAAACATTCATTTCCCAAGGAAGCCAGGCCAGATTTAAGTTAAGATTTTGCAAAACTTTGTCCTTAAACCACCTATGCCTTTATCTTTTACTATTCGTGATTTCTAATTAGTTAATAATGCACTGAAATACTTATTGGCACTTTTTAACAAAATTATGTAAATAGATTCTAGGTTAATATTTGAGAGACTCTAGCTAGTTATAGGTCTTTAGGCATATCCTCATAAAATTAATATGGAAGTCTACACGTAAGTATTAGGCAAGACGGCAAGAGCATTGCATTGGAAACAAGTTCTGTATAAGCCTTGCAGCAATTTATTTACAATTATTTGGCTTAAGAAGACTGTTTCTGAAATATAGGAAGATAGTATAAGTACAAGACACAAAGGAGCTGCTCTATATAGCAAGTAAGTAACATATTATATTATTATGTCAAGTCAATAAAACTAATATGGGAGTATGGAAGGTATTTTACATTATAATTTGTAGCTAAATTTTTTAAAGACAGGAGATCGTTAGTTCTGTAATATCTCTTTAAAAATCTAGCTGTAAACTTATAAGTTCTAATTCTAATCTAATTTTTATATCATGTGTGAGTTTACCTGTTTATAAGACATTCTTGGGTATTACCACAACCATCACTTAGATTTAAAGATTTACTTATACTTTTGTATATAAGCAGGATCATTGTTGGTGAATAAATGATTTTGTGAATTTAGTTGTGTGCAGTTTATGTAGGTCCTTGTAAAATACACGTGTGTATAGGTATATAGAATGCATATATCTGTAAACTGTTCTTTAACAAACTGGGAAAAGTTTACATGCTGACGGACAATGAGAGCAATATTATGATGAGATAAAAATTATTTTTATTACCTATATAATCCTTCCCTGTGATTAGCATCGCTAATATTATGTGGATAGGTAAGCAGTACAAAGTACTACATTAAAAAAGTTACAGTAGAAAAGAGTAATAAATATATTCGCCGTATTCAAACCGTAAATCCTATATTATGAATACTAAATACAGATAGTAAATTATGCTTCATGGTGGCATTATAAAAATATTCTAGGACTGTTACTTAATTGTTTAAAAAATTAATCAGTAGCCAAAAATTCAGAAATCATTGAAATAAGTTTAAAATCCTCAGCAATTTTACCAGCGGTAAAAAAATTTAGAATTTAGTTTTATTTTTCTCTTAAAAAATTGGGCTTAATCCCAACAAATTGTATTTGGCTTGTTTAATAATACAGATTACTGTATGTTTCCAATTTTATTTGGATTATTTAAAAAATTGTTCTGAATAAAAGCTACCCCTTGAGTAATAATAGAATTTGCAATCATTAAATACAAGAGTGGACATTAACAAGCGATTGATGGTGTTCACGTTCAAGTTTTTTCCTCTTTTCTTCCCATTTTACCAGTTTTCACTTTGCAAAATAAATGTTCCCACTGATTTACCTGATAATGAGTTAAATTATTTACGTAAAGTACCACAAGCAAAATGCCAACCCATTTTACTTATATAGGTATACTATACTTAAACATCTGTGTCCTGGACTAATGAAATTCCTGTTGTTATATTACTTTATCTAGTCTAGACCTAAACTAATGCAACGCATTACACATTATATTATTATACTTACTACAAATTATCAAATGAGTCACACTACCACTTATCCAGGATATTGTGTAATTATATAATACCTGCCCTGTCTGTTATATTCACACGATCCATCATTATAGATGTACTTTGCATATTACCACGGGAAAACAAAATAGTTTGATGACTATTAGGCCGGCATTTCTTAATTATTGCTTTATGATACATACCTGCACATCACCATTATAGAATTTTAATTGTAGTTTTGGAAGTTGGTCACGGAATTTCAGAGTAAAGCTTATGTCTGTATTACGTAGTAAAAGGTATATAAAGATAATAATGAAAGCAATTAAGAGAAACAAATAGCAGTTGGTAATGGTATTTGCAGATTATATTATGTAGAGATATGTATTTAGTGATATCTAATGTGTATAGATATCTAAATAGATATATATATTATGTAGTACGATATAGATTAATAAGGTATGCATGAGAAAGTATTTATATTGCTAACAATAAATGTGTACAGCTAAATATACTAATACATAGGGAAATAGTAAATTACACAGTACTTTCAACATTCAATAGAAGGTCAAGCTCAGTTCATCCACCAAGGCAAATGATTCAAGTTGTATGCACTATATGCATTTAGGTTTTACGGTTTACGAGTTAAATATGTAATGCACCTTTGCAGCTTGCAACATTAACTCACAAACTCAAATCAGATTAGATATAAATCAAAGTTACAGTTTTGTCCGTCAATTTTAAGAATTTGTTGCATTTATTTTAATGTAGAGGTTACATTGCATTACTGAATGTATGTCATAATCATATTAGGGAGTCGCAGGTAATTTTTCATGCTAACTACAACTAAAAAATCAGGAAAGTGAATTTTAATGAATGTTCAGTTCAATTAAATATTCAAGAATTACAATGTCCATAATTTATCCATAACGTTTATATAGGTATGTACAGTATTATTTTGATACGATAATGTTAAACAAGTTCTCAAAAAATGGGCGACAATATTGCTACAATATTCTAACTATTTTACTTCGAAATTTTATTTAGCAGTATTTTCAAAGCGTACCATATTATGCGCATCACATCACAGAAAGAATGAACGAACAATTTAATCCCTAATCCCTAATAATTGTTTTTAGTATAGCCAATCTTCAAATTCTCAGCTAAAGATACTGTATTTTTGTCGAAGAATGGAAATTTTGATTTGAAAATGGGAATGAGTTATGCCGTGAATATTTTAACAATAGATAGATAGCAAGCAGATTATTGTCCACTATGACCACCAAAGCTATGTGCTATGTAATTACCATATTTCTCATTTTTAACAATATCTAACAGTTGGAGTCACACTGTTCCCCAGATGTTGTTTCAAAATCTTTTCACGCCTTTGCGCATTAGGAAGGGGGATCTTATATTTCTTTGTCAATCTTTGCATGATTTCCGGATCAATTTTCTTAGGATGACTGGAAGCTCCCATAACAAATACGTTTTTATTCGGATCATTCCGAACTGCGTCCCAGAGAAATAAAAACGGACAATTGAATGGTGCTGGTGTTGGTAATAAAAATTCCATACATCCACTATATGTGCATTTTAATTTGTCTATTTCGTCAATGAAAATTATCGACGGTTGGTATTTCTCAGCCAGGCGAAAGACTGCTGAAGTTAAAGTTTGCAAACACGTGTGGACGGCATAACCTGGCGTAATACCGGAAGCATAAAGTGCGGATGCATCCAAGTTGATAAATGCACATCGGGAATGATAAGCCAAAGCTTTTGCAAGAAGAGTTTTTCCTGATCCAGGAGGACCGTGGAACAAAATTCCTAAAAAGTTTCCAAAAAAGAAATCATATTTATTACCGTCACAGAAAAACTCATAAAAACAAGCGGTAGTGATATTATTCTCTGAAAATACCTTCACGAAAAGGGACAAACTGAGAATTTGCTATTTTTCGATGGACACTAGCTACCAACGGGATAATGACATCCTTCTCCAGTTTCATAACCAAACCGTCTAGTCCTGCAATATTTTCCCATGTTACTTCCAAATCCTTTGACTGAATCAGGTTTCCTGCAAATGCAGTTTCATTTTCATCTACACCCAGCAGACTGCCAACACCTGCTCCAATTTTTGAGCGAGTCTCTTTTGAATATTCAACAGATTTTATCATTTGTTCCATAGTAATGCTAATCTCTGATTTAAAGAGGTTGTCAACATCATAATCTTCGTCTTGATCAGCATGAGCACCTACCATCGCCTTAGATATAGCTGAACCAACCACTTGAGCACAATCAATTGCACCGGTTCTGTAATTATATATACGTAATTACATTTTGAGAGTTGATAATTAATATATTTAAGTAGTTAGTATTTAATTTTACATTATATAGTACCTTATACGATCAGCTATATTATTTTCTAAAGGAGCCGGTAAAGCACGCCTTCTTTTCCTAGGAGTTCCCAAATTCTGTTGGGTTATCTTTCCTTCCTCCTTTTTCAATGTTTCATTATTTTGTGGTATCATTTTCTCTAGCATTTCACACAGAGATAAAGATGCAGCATGGCGGGCAACTTCCTTCAAATCTGATCCTGAGAATCCATCCGTCATTTTTGCCAATTCTGTAGTACTGAGTTCGCAATCGCGTTTCATTCCTTTCAAATGAATCTCTAAAATAAGTGACCTGTCAAAAAGAGTTGGCAATGGGATAAGAATGTTTAAATCAAAACGACGCAAAAAATCCGGGTCGACATTCTCCTGACGATTGGTAGTTCCAACAACAATGATTTTTGGTCCAGAACCATCCCCATCTTTTCTTATGTTATCCCAGACTTTGAGGAAAGTTTCCATAAGTATATCATCGTTGCTGAATATAGAATCAATTTCATCTACGAAAATCATTGCGGGCTCCATTTTCTTGGCCAAGCTGAATAATCCTTTTACCATATTGTCCAATTCAGTATCAATGTCCGTATTGAAAATCTCTGTCCGTCGAATATCGATATATGTATAGTTTGTCTCTTTTGCTAAAGTACGAACCAACAAAGATTTTCCAGTACCAGATTTTCCAGAAAATAAGATCCTACAGTATGCAAAAAATAATGATTTTTGTTGTGATATACCAGTCTAGATTTTTAATTTATATTATTACCGTTATTACTTTATTACTATTTGTACAAAATGTTATAAAAACGTATTGGTATTGATACCCTTTTGGAAGTGAAGTATTCCGAACCGAATTTCCTGCAATACTTTTCAAGGGAGCTATGACTTTGCACTGCAACTGGGCTACAATTTCTGTTGGAACACAAATACTTTCCCATCCAGCAGTCACATCTTCTGGAAATGTTACATGTTTCAAAAATGTGTCCTCGCGACCTTTAATCGTCACATCCCTTCCGAACCTTCTTTTGTATTTCGTTCTGAACTTATGATATCTGGTGAAATATTCCAAAATGAGCATAGTACATAGCACCAAGATAACTGTAACCACTAGAATGCCGGTCCCAACATGTCCCAACATATTAGAAATCAGAAAATCTTGTGTTCTTGAT
>JAQFYC010004610.1:0-16629 GCA_034694165.1 Tomocerus mixtus | reverse complement strand
ACAAATCGAAAATGTTTGAATTTATTCGAAAATGTTTGAATTTATTCGAAACAGATCGAAAATGTTTGAATTTATTCAAAACAGATCGAAAATGTTTAAATTTATTCGAAAATGTTTGAATTTATTCGAAAATGTTTGAAATTAGCAAAAGTTTGAATTTATTCGAAAAAGTTTGAATCTATTCGAAAGGGTTTGGTAGGAACCAATGTTGAACGTCTTGACTCTTACTACTGAGAGGTGTACCTGAAGCTTGGTTAGTTTTGTGTCGGGTGGAATTAATCGAGAAAGCCTTGCCCCCTACTACTGAAACATCTTTCCCCCTACTGCTGAGAGGACATACGGACAGACAGACAGAGTCTAGTATTGACATAAAGAGTGAACTATGTTCCCTCTTAATAAATACTCGACGCTACCAATATGGAGAGTAATCAAAAATCCAACATAAGTATACTTAGTACCTATAAAGCTCGTCGTTAATCAGACAAACATGTATGAATTCCTAATATGTACGAATAAAAATAAATATTTTAGTTTACAGTGGAGTTGACATGAGAAGAACGTTAAAATATTATTCTGGCGAAGCCACTCAATGAACATCTATATCTAGTGAGTGGCTATATATTGTAAGCGAATTGTCAGTTTTCACGTTAATAAGGATGGCTGTATGTAAAGCAATAAGAGAATAGAAATCGTTTGGGACCTATATCAAAACGCTCATATATTTAACTATTACTAACCAAATTATAATTTTATTAGTATTTGATGCTCCGAAACAAAACAAAGAATATCTGTAGATCTTTATTGATAGGTTAAGTAAGCTTCACATTTGAATAAAATATTATGTTTTCGTGCTGCCATGTAAAAAAAGTTTATTTAATTCATAATTGCATACATGATAGGTGTATAATATACCCAATAACAATTTTTCTTCAGTTAGGAACAAAAGCTTGTCAAGAAATTAAGCCGTAGAAAAACGTTCACTTTTACTGCACCAAATAGTTTTTGTTTTTTAAGTATATTGATTTAGCTGAATGCATTTTGTGAATAACATACAATTTATGAGATACGAATTGTTATATCACTAAACTTATAGTAAAAATGAGCAATATTCGCAATACAATTGCAATATTAGGAATTTTTTCAAAGGTGAAAATATATTTAAGTCAGCCAAGTGCTAATACAAATGAAAATAATTTCCAATGCATTGGGCGCTACGTTAACTTTGGATACTTCATTGGTGTACTGCCATTTTTCTGGAACCAAGCCTCAGAAAAGTTCTGCAGCGCACGTCCGGGAAAATTATTGAAATTTTTGACAATCAACAGTATAATTTTCATTGTATATGAAATATTCATACTCAAGTCTATCTCAGCAAATTCGGATAAATTAAATACCAATGTGCTGATTATCTACCATCAAATAACCTCATACATTCTGTCCCTCACTGCAGTCCTCAATTTGCAATTCAATCCAAAAGAAATGGTCACCGGTCTAAATTGTTCGAGAGCAAATATTACCCAAAAATACGGTAACTAATTTATTTGTAGATGTTTAAGTTTAGTCATTAAAATTAAAGAATTGAGTTTTAGCCCGTCCGGGTATGCGACACTGGCTTATGTATTCAAAATGTCTGTCCGTCGATGTTTGCTTCATTATCATAATAATTGGATTCCTTATTATTAGATAGATAAGAAGAGTCCCAAAAAATGATATGGAGACTAAACTAAACAAAATTTTGTTAATTACTTCTATAGAAGCAAATTCTATGTATTTTTCTACAGAAATACCATATTAAATTTGAATTTTTCAAACGAAATAATGCAATACGCTATGCGAATAATTTTTGCGCGCATTCTGTAATGATAATAACAATAGATGATAAATTATTTCTTATGCAACACCTCTAAAAAGAAATTGGTTCAGTTACCCCTCACCAGAGCGAGCTATCCATTGCGGTTTCGCACATTTAATACGATTTAAATTAGCCAGAATAGCATTTTCGGACGGGCAAACAAGAAAATAGCGCTTAATTAATATAGTTTTTGGTTTCAATGTTATCATAGCCAAGAACCACTCTTATGTAATAAAAAATTAAACTCATTTTATTGAACGTATTAGCATTCTAGTTATCTTTGTAATATTTCATATACTATAGATGACATTTCAAAATCAGGGAGAAAGGAGGTTGAGATTGTGAGTAAGTTGGAGACTCGCGTGCTCACACTGCCCATCCCCATATTTAATTGCGCTTTTTTAATTCATGGAATAATGACAGTATTCAGCACCGACGAATTTAGAATGGCCAACTTTGTATTTTCGAATACAGCTGTATATACTTTACCATGGATTCTGCTGCAATTTTATCAGACTGTGATGGAACTGTTATCTGTCTTCGCATTGAGCTTCGTACATAATTATATTCTAATATACATGATGCGGGATTACAATTTTTTACGCCTCATCAGGTAAGATGCTTTTGTTTTCAAATTCGGAAAATTAAATTTGCTATTTACCCTTTTCGTGCACACTTCCACTTGTATAGTCAAATAAATATTCGAAAAATTCATTTTCTGGAGAGTACAAAATACTAACATGCATTTTGGATTTTAGATTGAGCGAAAGAAGCCTTGAGTGGAAAATTACAATGTACCACAGACTGTCATTGCTAAACAATGTTTTCAATTCCAGTATAATATCCCCATTTCTTTTCTCCTTCGTCACTTGTCAGGCAACATGCATAGCCGTCGCAAGTTTTGCTGCCATTCGACTCTTCAATGTCATTCCGTTGTCCGAATATATGATGTTTGTCCAAATGGCAACTGTTTTGTGGCTTACTCTCGTGGTAATTCTAGTTGGGTTTTCTTCAGTTTGGAAATATTCGAACAAAACGCTAGCAGAGTTCAGAGGTCAACTTTCGGCGAAGGATATCCTTAATAAACGAAGGCTAAAGGCAAGTAGAGGATATGGGATTCGCCTGGGACCCATTAGAACTGTCAAATATGGAAGAACAATTGAGTTCTATCAAATTATTATTGATAATCTCGCCAATCTTTTAATTACGTATGGGTAACGGTCTGCAACTAGCATGTATGACGCATTTTACATTACTTATGAAACTATTGTAGCGAGTAAACATTATCTAAATTGGGAATTTGTACTGTAATACCTTCATATCTGATGTATCTATGTTTGTGTTGCTTATAATGAAAGCACAGTATTAAAAATAGTAATTTATAGCACACAGAATAATTCTTCTGACATTTATTTATTTTTACATCAGGTTTTTATCAGAATAGAGATAAATTGAAGAACAATTAGCATGTGATATTAAAATGTCATAATTATCGTAATTGTATTGCTAATGATATAATAGATAAAGACAAGTCCCGTACTATGCTTACAAATTAAAAATGGTCCAACTGCCAATCCGAATGGACGAAGGGACTTCCAATTGTGGAAATCCAACTTCCTTCGACATCTTGGCTTCCATAGAGAAAGCAAACGTCTTGATTTGCAATCAAGCATTCCAACTAAGCGCATAGCAACAATAACAGTAAAAATAAAGCTACAGTAGAGTAGGAAAGGATCCAATAAGCATATATGGAGAAAGAATACCAAACATTGTAATATTGCCATATAAGCAAAATGAGTCAAGTGCTTGGAAAATGGCTAACGTAACCGCTAAAATAACATTTGCGTACCTATTTACATCAGCAACAATACAATACAACAGTGTTTGCAGATATTTTGAAATTCCCTTGTGCCGTGTAAATGCACAATTTCCATCCAAAAGATGGTGACAAACACAAAAATTGTTATTAATTTGGAGTAGAGCATTATTGGCGATCGATAGGTAGTGATAGTAATTAGGCTCATTTGAAAGATCTCAAAATTCTGAAGGAATTGTGAATCCGATACTTGCATTATTGTATTATTTCTATGTGTACATCAAATGACACCATTTCTAATAATAGTGATCATACTAATATAGAATTTCCATTCATACACACATATTTCTAATATAGGAGACATTGTCGTTCCACTACATAAGCCATAATCGCGTAAGCAGTAGGGTGTGCTGAAAGCTGAACGAAAATAAATACTCAATGCTACCAATAAGGAAAGTAATCAAAAATCCAACGTAAGTATTTTTAGTACCTGTAAAGCTCGTCGTTAATCAGACAAACAAGTATGAATTCCAAATATGTAAGAATAAAGTTAAATATTTTAGTTAAATTTTAGTAAAATATAAAGTTAAACAAGGGAAAGGAGATTTAGGAGAAGAACGTTAAAATATTATTCTGGCGAAGCCACTCATTGCATAGGCAATATCCTATCTAGTTGCCTGGCTATATATTATAAATGAATTATTAGTTTTCACCTCAATAGGGATGGCTGTAAAGCAAGTAATAGATATTATAGAATTCGTCTGGCTATCTTGTGAGACCTATCAGAACTCCCATATATTTAATAATTACTTACCAAATAATAATTTTATTAGTTTTTGATGCCCCGAAACAAAACAAAGCCATGCATATCTGTAGATATTTATTGATAGGTTAAGTAGAGCTTCACATTTTAATAAAATACTATACGTTATCGTTCTGCCATGTAAAATAAAGTTTATTTAATTCATAATTGCATACATGATGGGTTTATAATATAAGTATTCATCCCAATAATACTTTTTCTTCAGTTAGGAACAAAAGATTGTCAGAAGAAATTAAGCCGTAGAAAAATGTTCACTTTTACTGCATCAAATAGTTTTTGTTTTAATTAGGTACCTATGTTGATTTCGTTGAATGCATTTTTTGAATAACATACAATTTATGAGATACGAATTGCTATGTCACTGAAATTATAGTAAAAATGAGCAATATACGCAATATTATTGCAATATTTGGAATATTTTCAAAGGTGAAAATATATTTAAGTCAGCCAAGTGTTAATACAAATGAAAATAATTTACAATGGATTGGGCGCTACGTTAACTTTGGATACTTCATTGGTGTACTGCCATTTTTCTGGGACCAAGCCTCAGAAAAGTTCTGCAGTGCACGTCCGGGAAAATTATTGAAATTTTTGACAATCAACAGTATAATTTTCATTGCATATGAAATATTCATACTCAAGTCTATCTCAGCAAATTCGGATAAATTAAATACCAATGTGCTGCTTATCTATCATCAAATAACTTCATACATTCTGTTCCTCACTGCAGTCCTCAATTTTCAAATCAATGCAAAAGAGGTGGTCACCGGGCTGAATTGCTCGAGAGCAAATATTACCCAAAACTACGATAACTAACAATAAGTTATTTGATTATGTTTTAAGTTTAGTCATTAAAATTAAAGAATTGAAGTTTAGCCCGTCCGGGTATGCGACACTGGCTTAATAATCAAAATATCTGTCCGTCGATGTTTGCTTCAGCATCGTAACTTACAAATTCATAGGCTTAGAATGACGAACGTTGGGAAACAAATCACATTTAAATAATGGGATTCCTTATTAGATAATATGTACGAAGAATCATAATACATTCCGTGGAGATTGAGCTAAATTAAATGTTAATTACTTCTATAGAAGCAAATTCTATGCATTTTTCTACGGAAATACCACATTAATTTTGAATTTTTAAAAAGATACGTTATACGAATAACTTTTTTGCGCATTGTGTAACGATATAATGATGATAGATTATTTCTGCAGCTACACCTCTACCCCTCACTATATACTAGAGCGGGCTATCCATTGCGGCTTTGTAACCTTTAATAATATTAAAATAAGCTAACATACAGATATAGCATTTTCGGACGGGCAAACAAGAAAATACCGCTTAATTAGTATAATTTTTGTATTCATAGCCAAGAAGCAATCTATTGTAATTTAAATGTAAAATTTAACTCATTTTATTGAACCTATTATAGAATTCTAGTAATCTTTGTAATATTTCACATGCTATAGATAGCATTTCAAAATCAGGGAGACAGGAGGTTGATGTTGTGACTAAGTTGGAGACTCGTGTGCTCACACTGCCCATCCCCATATTGAATTGCACTTCTCTAATTCATGGAATAATGACAATATCCAGCACCGACGAATTTCGAATGGCCAGCTTTGTATTTTCAAATACATCTGTATATACTTTACCATGGATTTTGCTGCAATTATATCAGACTGTATGGAACTGTTATCTGTCTTGGCTTTGAGCTTCATGTATCATTATATTGTCATATACATGATGCGGGACAACAAATGTTTACGCCACATCAGGTAAGATGCTTTTGTATTCGAATTCGCAAATTAAATTATATATTTACCCATTTCGTCTATAATTCCACTTTATAATCAAATATACGAAAAATCCATTTTCATAAGAGTACAGAATACTAACATGCTTTTTTGAATTCAGATTGAGCGAAAGAGGTCTTGAGTGGAAAATTAGAATGTACCACAGACTGGCATTGCTAAACAGCGTTTTCAATTCCAGTATAATATCCCCATTTCTTTTGTCCTTCGTCACTTGCCAGGCAACATGCATAGTCATCGCAAGCTTTGCTGCCATTCGACTCTTCAATGTCATTCCGTTGTCCGAATATATGATGTTTGTACAAATGACAATTGTTTTGTGGCTTACACTCGTGGTAATTCTAGTTGGGTTTTCTTCAGTTTGGAAACATTCGAGCAAAGCGCTAGCAGAGTTCAAGAGTCAACTTTCAGCAAAGGATCCCCTTAATAGACGAAGACTAAAGGCAAGTAGAGGATATGGGATTCGCCTGGGACCCATTAGAACTGTCAAATATGGAAGAACAATTGAGTTCTATCAAATGATTATTGATAATCTTGCCAATCTATTAATTACTTATGGATAACGGTATGTAACTAGCATATATGACGCATTTTACATTACTTATTTGTACATAAAATTAAAAACTGAATATGAAGCTATTTTAGCGAATAAACATTGGAAATATGTACTGATGTTATACCTTCTTATCTGAGATATCTATGGTTATATTGCTTATAATGAAGGCGCATTATTAAAAATATTAATTTATAACACAAAGAATAATCCTTTTGGCATTTATTTATTTTTACATCAGATTTTTATCAGAATACAAATAGAGATAGATTGTGGCACAATCAGCATGCGACATTAAAATGTCATGGTTATCGTAATTGTATTGCTAATGATATAATACATAAAGATAAGTCCCGTACAATGCTTACAAATTAAAAATGTTCCAACTGCCAATCCGAATGGACGAAGGGACTTCCAATTTTGGAAATCAGAGTTCCTTCGACATCTTGGCTTCCATATAGAAAGCAAGCGTCTGGATTTGAAATCAACCATTCCAAATAAGCGCATTGCAATAATAACAGCAATAACTAAAGATACAGTGGAATAGGAAAGGATCCAATAAGCATATGGAGACAGAACACCAAACATTTTAATATTGCCATATAAGCAAAATGAGCCAAATGCTTGGCAAATGGCTAAAGTAACCGCTAAAATAACATTCGCGTACCTATTTACATCAGCAATAATACAATACAACATCTTGAATATTTGCAGATCTCTTGAAATTGTTTTCCTTGTTCCATGTACAAACAAAATTTCCAACCAAAAGATTGTGACAAAGACAAAAATTGTTATTAATATAGAGTAGAGCATTATTGGCGCAGTGACACTAATTGCCAGTATAATATTGTAACAAGACCAAAATAACTTTATTGCAAGGTGATCCTCCCATCCAGAAAACCCTAAGAACTGTATGGCAGTTTTACGGATTTTAGTACCAAAATCTTTCCAAGAGATCAACAAAATATAGCTAAAGTGTACAATTGACGACACAACAATTATGAGCCGAAGTCCAACAAGGAATATAATAGACCATTTTGAGTTTCCATATATTCTTCTACCATCCGCCAATTCTCCTGAGGAAAAAATAATGTTTGTATGAGTTAGACATTGAAGTTAATGTCCATAAATGAATATCCTAATTGCTACAATATTTTTGTATAACATACTTCCCAAAACGTTTGCAGCATTGACACATTTATTCACAATGCGAGGTAGCTCGTTGACGTCCGTAAGTATTTTCAGGTAGAGCACACAATTTAAAAGCATTATAGACAAACCAGCACATGTCAAGATTACAATTTCAATTCTTTCTCCATTTTTTATCTGGACGACAGTGTAGAAGAGCCCAATTATGAACGTGATTATGTTAATTACTCCAACAATATACACAGATACCAATTTCCATTTCTTTTGCGTGACTGATAAAATGTATCCATTACATTCGTAAGGAAGTGTATTACAACACAGACAAAATTTTAAATAGAATTGAAAGGATGACAATATTCCGTCATTAGTAAACTCGTAGAGGGCATCTGGATCCTGGAGAGTTGAAAATATCGCTTTTGAACGACGGGAATAGTTCACCAAACTTTTTAAGAGCGACATTTTGAATAATTTTAGTTAGAAAATGGGCAAAGGGGTCCAATACTACCGTATTTTTTGTCCAAAATGTGGACAATTTTATCAGTTTGTATTATTTTGGCAAGATGTATGTAGTAGTTTGAAAAATTTGTTGCACTGCTTTATTAATGATACTCATGTAATGTCAATGCGTATGTTTTTCGTATCTTGTTTTTTTTATAGCAATAAATGCAGTTGTTAATAGAATGAAAATGAAAGCTTGGATGAAGGCCTGCTTCTTAAAGCATTCTAGAAAGACGATATTGGGGCCAAAAGCTATAGCTAAGCAATTTAAAATATACTACAGTGAAACCTCTTCTAAAAGCCACTGCTATTATATGAATACATTCCCGTTGAGGACGTACCTGAGATCTTTTGAAGTGTCAAAACTTTCTACATTGGTCTAAACAAAGAAATGGTCTCACTGGCGAAGGTAATAATGCCCCTACCCTAACTAATCAAATGTAGTCCTCTGACACGACTAATGTCCCATGTCACAGTATGGAGTTGTCCATGTAGGTAATGATTCTTACTAATACCATTGGATTTTTCTAGCAATAATCCAAAATACCCAAAAACAATTTTGTATGGCTTTTAAAATTTAATATTAATGAAAAGTTGTGTAAGCAGTATTGGATATTTTATACGTCGCAGGTTGTTCTTTATTTGCGATCCGGGATTGAGATAAATTAACATGTATGGTAAAAACATTATTTATGCGGAGTTGTACCAAAAAACAATTTATGTATACAGTAAGTAGTCTACTATTGGGATTGAAACCCCGCCCTAGCAAGTGTAAGACAGAGAAAAGGTAATATATTATAACATTAATTTCTCTATTATAAAAATATGGGATATTAAAATATTTCATAAGGAACATATTTAATGCTATAATACAAATAGTGAACAACACACCGAGGAAGGTAAAACATAAAGAAAAGACAACTATCGGTAATTTTAATACCGTTTAGTATTTTCATTATAATAATTATCAATTACCAAATACCATATCATTGAGTTTCCAACAAGCGATCAACAGCCAATTGGCAAATGCCAACAATTGCAACATTTGGTAAACTCAACTTTTTGATACTTTCTCCTTTAATGATTTTATAAGTATACCACTTTATTTTGCCAAATAGCATAAACGAATGGAATAACCAATAAACTGAACCAATCGGGTGTGCCCACGTACCACCAGAGGACATAAAACCCAAAATCTTACGTTGCCCCATGTATGGGGTATATTGAGATTCATATTTGAATTCCATACGTTAACACCTTTAAAACGATACCCCACTTGTCATATGTTGGATTTAAAAAATAGGTGGGCGTGACCAGAACTTCATGGGGGTGCGGCCAATTTGGTACAATTGTACGTACCAAGGAACTATTGACCTCCTATTTTGAATTCTGAAAACAGAATTGAAAAAAGTTGATGCGTTTTAAAGTTAGAGCGCACTCGTCCGTCCTTACTGACAGACGTCATATTATTATGCAAAACCCATAATATACCTGGCGGTACATAATAAGCAGGAGTGATATTTGTAGATTTACTGTAGTTATAAGGGCAAAGGTCTATATAGAGGAGACAAGGATAGGGTATGAAATAAGAATAGAAATTTAATACGATTTTCATGTGTCTTAAGAAGCATATTAGTCCCCTCATCAATAAATCATATCTTAATGAACCTATGATTCTACATTTTTTATTTTAGAAAACGGCTCATGTAGGTATTTGCCAAAAGTTTGGTTTGGTGTCAGTGTTTGGTGAACGCAAATTGGATACACGATTGTAAATCTAACACATGTGACAGATATTAGCTCGAATTTACATTGATATAATAACTTAAAACTTAACTACTAATAATGGAAATACTTAAAATACATACATATGCTCTTATTATATATGAAGCTGAAATACACATGTTACTTATCTAATGATATGTAAAACCAGAACATTTATTGGAAAACACGGTGAGAATATGTCAAAATAAACCGTGGTAAACGTTGTAACGAAGAAGCTTGTCACTTCTGAAAATAATTGATAATCATTGTGATAATCATACGTATACGTAGCTTAAGGATATGGCCGAATTTAAAAAAGGGTGCTGCATAAACTTCGTTTTCTATGAACAGAATTTTCAAAAGTAGTTTTCAACCAAGAAAATATTAGATGAGCTGCAGGAAAAGGAAATACAGACTCCATTTGCATTTATGCGACTTGGTGCAGATAGCTATGAAGTGGCAGAGGTGACATATGCAACAAACACTTCGGTTGTCGTCCGAGCTATACTACTAAAAAACTAAAATTTTCATCTCCACATCTCGTATCCCGATTCCATATGACGCATTTTGCATTTACTTATTTGTACAAAAAATTTAAAACTAAATATGAATGAGTAAACATTATCTAAATTGGGAATAAAAAAGTAAAATCAGTCATTTAAAGTCGAACTCGGGACATCAATGTTGCGGCAAACACTGAATCAGTAGAGACACATTTAGAGCTCACTGCTTTCCACCCAATGCAATGGACTTTAGTCTACTTGTTAGACTATCTGTAATCTCCGTCTATATATATATACTGTTGTATGTATATGTATATGTTGTATAATGTTGTATGTAATATATGTACTGTTGTAATGCCCTAATTATTTGAGGTATCCGTGTATGTGGCTTATAATGAAAGCGCAGTATTATAAATAGTAATTTATAGTACACACGGTGTAATCCATTTGACATATATTTATTTTTACAACATGTTCGGAATAGAGATAAATTGTGGAACAACCAAATGTGACATTAAAATGTCATAATTAACGTAATTGTATTGCTAATGATATAATACGCAAATGCAAGTCCCGTACTATGCTTACAAATTATAAATGGCCCAACTGCTAATCCGAATGGACGAAGGGACTTCCAATTTTGGAAATCCGAGTTCCTTTGACATCTTGGCTTCCATAGAGAAAGCAAACGTCTTGATTTGCAATCAAGCATTCCAAATAAGCGCATAGCAACAATAACAGTAATAACTAAAGTTACAGTAGAGTAGGAAAGCATCCCATAAGCATATGGAGACAGAATACCAAACATTTTAATATTGCCATATAAGCAAAATGAGCCAAATGCTTGGCAAATGGCTAAAGTAACCGCTAAAATAACATTTGCGTATCTATTTACATCATCAACAATACAATACAACATCTTGAATGTTTGCAGATCTTTTAAAAAAATTTCCCTTGTGCCGTGTACATGCAAAATTTCCAACCAAAAGATTGTGACAAACGCAAAAATTGTTATTAACATGGCGTAGAGCAATATTGGGAAATTGAAACTAAATGCCAGTATAATATTGCAACAAGACCAAATTAACTTTATCACCAGGTGATCCTCCCATCCGGAAAATCCTAAGAACTGTATCGCAGTTTTACGGATTTTAGTCCCAAAATCTTTCCAAGAGATCAACAAAATATTACTAAAGTGAGCAAATAACGACAGAAAAACTATAAGCCGAAGTCCAACGAGGAACATTATGGACCATTTCGAGTTTCCATATATTCTTCTACTATCCGCCAATTCTCCTGAGGAAAAAATGTTGTATGTGTCATGTGAACGACTTATATATTTAAATTAATGTCAATAAATGAATATCCTTATTGCTACAATATTTTTGTATAACTTACTTCCCAAAATGTTTGCAGCATTGACGCATTTATTCACAATTCGAGGTAGCTCGTTGACGTCCGTAAGTATTTTCAGGTAGAGCACACAATTTAAAAGAATTATAGACAAACCAGCAAGCGTCAAAATTACAATTTCAAATCTTTCACCATTTTTTATCTGGACGACAGTGTAGAAGAGTCCAATTATGAACGTGATTATGTTAATTCCTCCAACAATATACACAGAAATCAATTTCCATTTCTTTTGCGTGACTGTTAAAATATATCCATTACATTCGTAAGGAAGTGTGTTACAATACAGGCAAAATTTTAAATAGATTTGAAAGGAGGCCAATATTCCGTCATTGGTAAACTCATAGAGGGTATCTGGATCCTGGAGTGTTAAATATTTCGCTTTCAAACGACGGGAATAGTTCACCAAACTATTTAAGAGCTGCATTTTAAATAATTATTTATTCTCCAAAGTGTTGACCATTTTTTACGTTTGTATTATTAGGCAAAATTTGTGTAGCATTTTGAAAAATGTGTTGCTTTGCTTAATGGTACTCATGCAATGTCAATGCGTATATTTTTCGAGTAAATAAACTTATAGCAATAAATCAGTTCTTAATAAAAATGAAAGCTTGGAAGACATTAGTGAGGGCGAAAGCTAGCTAAGCAACGTAAACAATACTACAGTGAAACCTCTTCTAAAGGCCACTGCTATAATGTATGAACACATCCCCTTTAAGGACGTACCAGAGATCATTTGAAGTATCAAAACTTTCTACATTGGTCTAAACAAACAAATTGTCTCATTGTCGAGGGTAATGGAGCCTCTCCACTAGAGGATCAAAAGTCCTCTGACCCTACTGTCACAGGTCACAATATGGAGGTGTCCATTGTTTATGTAGGAAATGATTCCTACTGTACCCTACAATAGCATTGGATTTTTGTAGTAATTTTCCAAAGTAACCGAAAACAATTTTGCAAGGCTTTTAGCATTTAAAATTAATGAAAAGTAGTAAACAGTATTTGACTCTTTTACGTCGCAAGTTTGTGTTTATTTGTGATCCGTGATGGGGTTTGACAATATTCACCCACTTGCATCCATTTGCACCACTTCTACAGTGTGTTCGATAAATCTTGGGAGCGCAAATGGATGCACTTTACCTTTGTGTTTAATGTTTAATGTACTCTGTTGGTGCCAGTGTTCTAAAAAGCCGGATAGCCGGATATTTTCTGATAAATGCTCAGCTACAACTATGCATGTGATAGAATGTAGCCTTTATATGTAATTTAACACGTGTAGTACTAATAGGTAAGCACTGGTATGTATATGGCAGTAGTCTATTAAAAATAGCTGAATTAAGGTAGTTGTTTCAAAGTGACGGTCACTAACTACCCGTTAGGGGTCCACTTGCTGTTCGAAAATATGCGTGTGAAATTCTGGACTTAACTGAACTACTGACTTATGACCCTAATAGGCGAAATGCATTCTAAATCCCTATTAAGTCAATGAAACAAAATGCTACCTACTCAACTAAATGTGACAACACTATCAGTGATCAAAATTACAACTATTTTATTGAATAATAATCGAAAATTCACTAATAACAAAACAAATTAATTCACAAAATTGAATATGTAGGTACTAATGTTCCCTTTTCAGCAGTTCCTCTCTCTCTTAACTCTAACAAGAGACTAATACCAATACAATAATCAATAGCACATTTTACATTACAACGAAATGAAATCGTTAATTTAAAACAAAGTAGAAATTAAAATACACATAATACTACACAAAATCAAAAGATGACAGTTGCAACTTCTTCAGTGGTAATACATTATAATATTTAATATAATATATATAATATACATTATAATATGCAGTTAAAGCACATACATATTATGTAGTAAGTACCTTTGGCTCAAAAATGATTGAGACTATTTTTTAAATAGGCTCCGCCCTTACGGTATATATTATGTTACGTCGATTACCTAAATGCTGCTCTCCTGCCAATGTAGACTGACCATAAAGGCAGAGTTTATTTCAAAAACAGTCTCAATCATTTTAGGTGTAGGTATATTTTTGAGAAATGCATTATTGCATGGAGATCAACATTATCTTTAAAAAGTCAAGGGTAGGTTCATACAGAAAATAGTGCATCAATATGCCCCAAAATTTATTTCATCCATTTTATCCACCGGCTAGTTTAGTTCTGAATTTTAGCCAGCCGGCTAGCCATTTTATCCAGCCATTTCGTCCGGCTATCCATCTGGCCAGTGGAAATTGATGCATAGTAGTATCCAGGTCCATTCCTACTGTCTAACATTCTGGTTCGTTTCAAAATAATTAGGTTAGGCTTGACCTCGACAAGGCCGCGGAGCGGCCGTTTTTTGTTACAGCATTATACTGTACATTGTGTCATATATATAGTGACGGAAGTGCATCAAATTGCGCCACTTTCATCCACATTATAGTAGGTTAAACATAGTAAGGGCAAAGTTCATCCATTTGCGCTGCCAAGATTTATCGAACACACTGTAGAAGTGGTGCAAATGGATGCAAGTACTAAGTGGAAGCAGTTTGCTACAACCCATCCGGGATTGAGATAAATTAACATAATGTATGGTAAAAGCATTAAATGCGGAGTTGTACAAAAAACGTATGCATATGATACATATTCTATTCTACTATAGGGATTTAAACCTAGCCCAAGCAAGTGTAGGACAGAGAAAAGGTAATATTATAACATTAATTTCTCCTGTATAAAATATGGAATATTAAAATATGTGATAGGTATGAAGACAATAACATTTAATGATATAGTATAATATAGTCAACGCCTAGATGAAGGTAAAGTATTAAGGAAACGACAACTATCGATGATTTTAATACCATGTAGTATTTCCATTATAGTAATTCCATTATAGTAATGAGAGAAACAAAGTACTTCGTGTATTCCTATCCTAATACCTACCTATAATAATTCCTATTCGAAAAGCTAGTCTATTGCACACTTGTCGATAGATTTAGATATAGAATGTCATAGTATCCGCACAGCCAAATGGCTTATGTGTCGACCTGTGTCTCAACACACGGGCTAATTTTTGGTTTTCTATCTTTCAATTCGTGATTTACATAATTTCCTTATCCTTAAATTCATCTCATTCATTTAATTTTTCTATTTATCCCTATTTAACTTCAGGTACCCACATTTCCTGTACCTTTATAGCAATATAGTATAGTATAGTTCGTACAATAATTATCAATTACTAAATTCCAAATCATTGAGTTTCCAACAAGCGATCAATAGTTAATAGGCAAATGCACAGCAATGCAAAAATTGGTAAACCCAAATTTTTTGTGATACTTTCTTCTTTAATGATTTTATAATTACTATTTCACTTTATTTTTCCAAGCAGTATCAATGAATGGGACAAGGAGTAATCAATAAACAGGAATGATATGTGGAGCTTTGCTGTAATTAAATACAAAGGTATACATAAAGGAAAGGGTATGAAATAAGAATAGAAATACTATTTTCTTGTGTCTTAAGAAGTATATTAGGCCACTCGTTATCGGTTACAATAAATCGGTTGCGCTCTTACTCATACTGAGTGCATATTTTATTTTAGAACATGGCTCATGTTTTGTTTAAAGTTCGGTGTCAGTTCAGTGGTTGGTGAACGTAAGTTGGATAAACAATTGCAAATCTATTGCATGTGACACGACATACATGCTCGAATTTAATATAATATAATATATACTTTAATATTATAATGCCAATACTTAAAATGCATATATATGCTCTTAATATGAAACCGCAATAAACAGGTTACTTTTTTAATGAAACGTAAAATTCGAATATTTTTTGGAAACATTTTAACACGGTGAGATATGTAAACGAATTAATGAATATTTCCAGATTTGCAATTACAATTATATGAAAAATTTAAAATAGGGGCACATTATATGTTTTCTCTTCAAGAAAAATCAGTACGAAATAACATTATGTATATGTATCAATTAGGCAGTTTGGAGCCTTCATACTTGACTAGATACAGTTTAAATAAATAGTACAGTAAAAATGCTAAAAGTTAAATTGGCTTCACACGATTTTCGAATATATTGATTTTTGACATGCAAATTTTTAGACATGAAATGCGTTTTTGACAAAGATTGAAAATGCCATTTTCTTTGCAAAGTGCCAAAAGGCAAATGAAGTCACCCGCAAAATAAATATAAAATATTGTGCCAATATTTGAGTTCTTGAACGTCAGTGGTCTTGGGCCTTCCTTCGCCAGACACTCCTTGCATTCTGTAAAATTATGTCTTTTGAATGCCTCCATCCAAGCATCATATAATCCAGAATGACTGAGTATAAATAATTTTTCTCTAAGAAAGGGAGCAAATAAAGGAAGGCCCTTGGAAAGTATAGCTGTATAAATACTCTCCTGTGGATATGTATT
>JAQFYC010004609.1:0-16632 GCA_034694165.1 Tomocerus mixtus | reverse complement strand
CATGTAAATCCCTATCCCAGACTTCTCTTTTTCAAAAATTAACTGTTGATGCTAGATTTTTTTTATGAAAAACGGGCGAACATAACCCCTATAGAAAAAGCTGGAGATTCTTAACATGTCCACCATTTTATTCCACTTGCTCCGGTGACCTGCAATTTTTCCCCGAAAAGCTTTCCACCCACCCTTAACACAAAATATTTATTCTTGTAAATGATGGGGATCAAATAATGCAGCAATGCAACCAGGAATGAATTCAATTTGTCAAATAAAATTAAACTATTACATACAGCATTTGTTTAGGTAATGCTCTGGTTGTACTAAAAATAAATCATGTGTTCTCATTTTGGTATTGCAGAATATTTTCTCACTATATTAGCTGCTTGGGTAGTAATTTAATTTTCACAAGTACTATTATACAAAATATAAAAAAAAATTTAATAATACACTTTCCAACTGTGATTCTGATTCTGATTCTGAGGTGAAGAAAGAATAAATATCATTTGTATTCCATAACTCGTTGATTTTCAGATTTCATCGCTTCAGGAATGTTCTTTGACAGCCCATGAAACATAAATACCTAAAAGGAAGTTTCAGCCAGCTTAGTAAGCCGTAAACTATTTTTCGAACCAAATAATAAGAATCTCCAACATAAAAGAATCGAGTTGATGTTTTTTAGCCCCTAGGCTAGTCATTCATTTGTATAAACCTATTTATTGTACTTTCAAAGCAAGTTGCTCACCGGTGCGGTGTCATCAATGATATAGATGAGACATGACTTATGTATAGGTGGCTATTTTACATTCAATAAAGATTTATTACATCTACCTTTTTTCGCGTCAAGTCAGTAAAGCCACGCCGAAATTGAGGTATTATTTCAAACGGAAATGCAATTATTCTACTTTACCAAAACATTTTCCATTGTAGGATAATATATTGAATGCTAGTCGTGAGGGCTGAGGATATCACACTATCTAGAAGTATATATATCCAAAGTATTGGTGATGGTGTGTACCTATAATATATGATAAAGTTGTCATTTACCTAATCCTTCCTAATCCTCTCCAAGAAAATTGACCCTTATTATCTTCCACCTCCACGTAGCTGTTTTGAAGGTCTAAAAGTATCCTATACATTTGTAGGTATGTATCTTAGGGTAATTCATTAAGTGCTGCGGATTAAGAAGCATTAAAAGATTTTAGGTAAATCAGCATGTACCCCAATTCCGTTTGAAATGATATCTCAGTTTCAGTATGACTTTACGCAAAGAAAGGTAGCTGTTATTAATTTTCATTGAATGAAAAATAGCCACCTTTACATAAGTCATGTCTCATCTATATCATTGATTACACCGCACCGGTGAGCAATTTGTTTGGAAAGTACAATAAATACGTTTATACAAATGAATGTATTATAACCTAAGGGCTAAAAGACATCAACTCGATTCTTTCATGTTGTAGATTCTTTTGGTTCTAAAAACAGTTTACGACTTACTAAGCTGGTTGAAACTGCATAGGCCTACACCACTTTTAAGTGATTTTGCCGACGACCAATTTCGTAAATGAATATGTATATATTTGTAGGCAATAATATATTTGCCCCACAGCAAAAACTACCCTACATTTTAAACTATTTATGGTAGACAACTTCCACCCTCGTATCACTCGTATTATTATGGTGACATGGCAGTGTTATTTTCTTTCTAGGGTTTGGTTAACTAGAGTCTTCCCTAGAAAGAAAATACATTCATTCTTACTTTAGGTGTGAACTCAAATCATTCTCCATTCTAAAATATCAATGCGGATTTTCTGTTGGCGTTTGCATTTTTGAAAGAATTTGATATTTACGGTGTTATTATCAATACCAATTGGAGTTTACCATATTTTGTAAAAAATAATCATACATTTTGTATTCTGATAGATGAAATAATTGTTAAGCCACTTGGCAATATTTCATTCTAAAGCGAAAATTGCTAAGCATTTAAATATTATACAGTACAATAAACTAACGTACTTCTTAAATTGTGCAGAAATTCATTTCCACTGGGTGTGTCACTAATAGCAGACTAGACTGAAGAGTGAAATTTTGTTTAATAAGTGAAAATAATTATGGCAAAAGTTGCTTAGTTACACTGCAAAATAATTCAAACTAAATTCAGTGGTCGCGTTTAGTATCAGGAGAAACTATTATCAGTATACATTTTTTAAAACTTAAAATAGTTGTTCAGAGCCTAACTGCTCGCCTATTTTAATTGTAATCAGCCTGAAAATAAAATGACATTTTACTAAGGTAAAAAAGCTACCGAACTAATCACAGAAAATATATACATACGGCAGATTTCCTATTATATAAAACCTTCAGCTTATTTTTAAGTAACCTTGATTTTTATTTATGATTAATATTGGAGATTAAAGTTTTCTTTTAAACTACGGATATTTAAGTGCTGATAATACGAAATATTTTCAATGAATAATTTCAGTTGACTTAATCAACAATTGAGAGGAAAGGGCAGACATATGCAGAGGAAACGTTAAAACAACCTGATTGCTGAAAAGGTAAGTGGGAGCAATTAAATATTTTTAAAAAATAACTTATTCCTTGAAAAATCAAGAGAACTAACAAAACTATTTTAAATGTTTTGTCCTTCTATATCATTTTTAACGGGCTAGTTAGTAAACTTTTGATATTTTCCCTTTGAAATCTTAAAAATTGAGAAAAAATTCTATGGCTTTCCCGTTGAGGTTATAAGTTTTTTAATGCCCACTAAAACAGGATTTACAAAACATAAAACATATTGATATGGAATTTTATCTTGAAAATTTTGATTTAAAGCTTAAATTAGGAATTGTTAACTAACATTATGTGTGTCTTAATTTGTAATATTTTATTTATATTACAGTAAAGGATGAAATTCAATTGGATGTACGAATTTAAATGGGACGAATTATCACTAGACCAAATTAAACAACATTATCTTACTGTAAGAAGCCCTTATAATACCAAAAATGTAATTCAGCAGCTATCCGTGAGCGGCTTACGTGTCTATTCCTGTAATACCCACCGGGGTCGAATAGAACAAACACTCCTATTCCTCTATCTCCTAAGGCTACCCCAAATGCAAATGATTGCAGATGACAGTTAGTCTTGGTGGGGTAATGCAATGCAAGAAGTGTAAGTGAGGTTAAAGCAAGAAATACTTTTGCAAACTTATGCCTTTAGGGATGTAATGGTTAAATATTATTCCGAAAATAATTAGGTTTTTAACATTTATTTGGGCTACGGTTAAGCCACATCCCTTCTTTTGATCATTGAATATTATATCTATTCTATTGTTCTATCGCAGGTATTTTATTAGTCCTACTCTAGTTTTATTAGTCCTAATCTACTTTAGTTTCTAGTTTTAGTTTTTTCTAGTTCAACACGTTTAAGGCATCCCCGCTGAAAAATAGCGCGGCAACGCATGTCGCCTGTCACGCGTAAAAGTATTCCTATCAGTACTAGTACTAAAGTATAATTATTGGCGCATGGTAGCGCCATTATTTCTATAATTACCACAGACACAATAATTAATACATAAAAATTTGGAGATTTATGAAAATACGGCTTTTCTCACCCGTGAACCCATTTGCTTTACAAACGTCTCACAAATATTTGTTGCGTAACACTATTAAATCTATCGTATTGGATAAAGCATTAACAGTCATATAAATGAAGTAATTAAGCGTCCTAAGCTGTATACAACAAGGGTCCTTAACGAACCAACTGGTTATACGTAGCTGGTCACATAATTGCCAAAACCCTACACACCTATCATATTATTACTTAAATACCTACTTATTTGCTTAAAGTTATTCATAAGGTACGAGAAGCCATTCAGGCATTCAGGCATTCAAAACTATGTACCCCCGGGGCCCTTAAAGGCCCTGGGGGTACAAAGTTACGCCAACTGTCACAAATACAGTCTTACACAGTCTTACACAAATATCTGATAATCACTAACACGCTCGAAGTATTTCACTGAAGCATTGACACTGTTGTAGACTTGGTCCTAACGTGTCCAAAGCAGCTATTTGAAAACTGGTCACAATTGTCCAAAAAGCATAAACAATAACAATAGGGGTACCCCACCCAAAACTCGGTATGGTATCTCGGCATTATTTGTCCTTTAGTAATGGCCTTCATAACTAATAATTTTTTATTTATAACATATTTATAATCCGTTTATGTATGATATTCATTCAATTTTCCCTATTTGATTAGGTTTAATTGTAATTTTTGCATCTAAAGCAACGTCTTTTTAATTTATACTAACAGCAAGAGTAACTGCATAATTAACAATGAATTTTAAAATTTTGGCACTACCGTAATCAAAAATCTAATTTTCAAAATGTCATTTAAAATAAGCAATAGCAAATGCGCCCTTTTTGACAAAAGTAGGAAAGTGATTATATTTGTATACAAAGCTTTCTCATTTAATGTTAATTGACAATGAACAGCAAAATTTTTATTTTCTATTAATGGCTTCCTCGTTTTACCAAATTGTACAACAATATTGTGTGTCGTTTTTGTGTAATCTTTTTGATGAATACAATAAAATACGGTTGTACCCACTATGGCTGTAGATTAAAATGAACAATAATTGACTACATGTATATTATTTATTAGAACGGTATTCTATGTTTTATTGATTACATGGCTTCCATGTACATTGCGCCTAATTTTGTAAAACCAACTTATTTACCATAAGTTTATTATGATTATATATTGATTTTAAAAATATATAATATGTATAAATAATATATATAATGTTATTAATAGGTTATTGCCATATTTTGCTCTGTATACCTAGGCAAAGTAATAGTTGATATATAGCAACAGCTCTACACAAGGTATGTATGGTGGTATGGAGATAGTTGAGATGAAAATTAATCAAAAGCATAAGGCCAAAACCAGCTATGTGGAAATAGATACACACATTTTCTACTGGAGAACCACAAAATATTGTATTATCTATTTTATTTTATTCTACTCTTTCACTTGTTATATCTTCAAAATAGTTAATTGCTCAGTTCTTCGCTGCAATAGCAAACATGAGGCACTGAAATAAAAAATAGGTAAAAACCGAGAAGGTTAGAAGTCAAGGCAGCCAGGGAAACTAGAAAACAATAATATCTCCTAACTTACTCCACCCACACACGCCACTTTTAGTAAACTTAAATATATTAATCCGCGAAGTCAGTAAATCTGCTAATTTATTTCCTCCGCCACTTTCAGTAAAAAGCTCCGCCAATTAATTACAAGCCTATGTTACCGGGAAAATCAGTAATAAGGCATTATCGGTAATGCCTTGGCAATAACGGTAATTCCAGTTTTTGGGTCAAAACTTTTATAAGACAAATTTTTAATAAATATTAAATTTCCCAGTTTGATTAAGCAGTTAATGTGGAATCGAAAAAGTGTCACTTCAATCGTGTACTATAAAAAATGGCGATACCACAGTCCTTTAAATTTTAAAAGTTTGCCGGTAACATATATACTAATGTAAAATATTTATTACTGAAAATAAGAAACAAGCCAACACTTTAATTAATTATTTGTTACTCAAGATACTATAATACAATTAATAGCTTTGTCATTTATTACTTCTACCCACGGCACGGTTTTGAACTTCTCTTGTAACATTGTATTATTTCTAAACAAAATGTCATAATACTGAGCTTTTAATAAAATTCCTAATGAGTAATTCCCTATTAAGAATAATTGACTACTTTATCATACCTACTACACACAATTCAATTTTCAGATACCACCAGAATGGCTGTTTACAGTGGCAGAGCCTTGTGTGACTAGATTCCCCGCTAACTTCTTAATCGGCCCATATTGGGACAATACAATACATACAATGAGGTCAGAATTGATTGGCAAAATTAATAGATTACTAGCCTAACATTTGGATATGGATGGCAATTACACTAAACTACATTGTATAGGTATACGTAAATTAATAATGAGGAAATGCCATAAAGACATTAGAGTTTAATTCTTATGTACTTTGTGTGTATATACACTTGTTCCAGTTATTCTTTTGGTTACTAAAAATTCAATCTAGCTCTCAAGTTAAAATGCCATTAACTAAGTAGGTTAGTAAATACCTCTCTGCTTAAAAAATTGATAAATCTGACCATGTACGCTGTTCCATCTTTTATTTAGTAACTATTAACAGTGTCACCACAGGAAATATTTGTCATACCATCCCTGGAGTTTTTCTTGATTTTTTTTAATGAATACTGCTTCTTTGATAGCGAGTGTTGCTATACTTGTTTTGGTTTGTCCAAATCAAGGTAATTATAATTTAATAACATAATATATTTAAATATATAGGTACTGTCAGATATGACAAGCGAATTTTTATCCTAAAATAAACTGGGAAAAACAAATGAAATATTTCACAAAATTGGTCACCCCTATTTTTAGTTTAATTGAATAAAAGAATTAGAATAGATGTTTATTCATTTTTTATTAAATTCGAAGTTTTCCTTCTTTATTTCAGGAACGTTTTCTGTAAAGCGAAATTAATAACAAAGCTGTTAACTACACTGATTTTGAGATATTTTGTATTCTTAGGGATATACGGAAATTCTGAAGAGAATGATTGTGGTTCTATAATGCACGAAAATGGACAAGCGGTGGCAGGCTCATACCGCGATGTATCAAAAACACTTGAAAATTTACTAAGTGAACACCATGATAAAGACGACATGACAGTTAGTCTAGACGCAACGCTGTCAAAACTGAATCGTCAGTTTGTCAAGTACGGATTTTGTATTATGGATGCTGTAAACCCACCCGAAGGATGTATGTCAAGAATTATGAATTGTCTTTCAAAATTTTACAGATCTTTCGATATTGTCCAGCATGCGATGAAGGAGTTTTCTTCTGATAGATGACCAGATCCAACGATATTCTTACATTTGCATAAATATTTTATCTATTAATCATTTTGATCTTCTATGCTGTGCATTTGTTTGAAATACTCCTAAAGAAAATATATTATATTCGTGAACTTTAAATGTCAATTAATAAGTAATTTAATAAAAAATGCATATCATCATATTCGGAAATTTTTATTCATTTTGGCCAAAGATTTTTCTATTACTCCATAGCTAACAAAGTTCATTAGATTAAGTGATTAAGCGCATTTCATAAAGCAGATTTTTATTAGGATACACTTTTCCTATGCGGAACAGATTTTAAAGTGTATGAAGGATTAGCAGGTAAAAACCCTACACCTAAAGCAAAATTGGATATATAATTTTCTCTTAAAAATACGGAAAGGAATTTCCACAATTTTTAAGTCTGATAGGCGCCGATAGGGAATTTTCGATTTAAAAAATAATTTTTACCTAAAGGCTGTGGTAATCTCTCCCTTATGAATTCAGTAAATTAAATATCTATGGCGTTCTTCTTTGAATTCAATCAATAGTTCTCTATGGCGTTCTTTTAATATTTAAATATAATACATACCTTTAAGTTATGTTACGTAAATGTGAAAATGTCGTAGGCAAGGCCGTAAGGGGGATCCTTCATTTCTAATGCGTCCGGTACTCCTATTTTACCACATATTTAAGGACTGAATTTTATATATCATAGACTTTCTTAGCTATTTTATCTGCCTTAAAAAGTTAGAAGCCTATTAATTAGCGAACGTAATTAAATATAATTTTTGGTAAAAATACATTTGACACCACTGTATTTAATGTGATTATCTGTATTTAATAGTCAAAATGGGTTTCTATGGTGGTTATCTGTATTTAATAATCAAAATGGATACCTATGGCGATTCTTTTACATTTGATAAGCAAGAATGATCCTTACATTTGAGAGACAAGATGGGTTTCTTTGGTGATCCTCTAGCATTTGATAGTCAAGACGAATGATTCTATAGAAACAGCAAACTAAATTCTGTAAATATTTCCATAGAAATGCCAAATTAAATTTTGAAAATTTTCTATAGGTACAACAAACCAAATAGTTATTTTTTCTCGTTTGTAAGGATTTTTATTACAACTATGCAACATTACACTCACTCGGGTTACATATAAATACATACAATAGGTTACATGTGAAAATGCAATTACTTCCATAATTCCCCTTATGTACTAATTTTGTTTTAACTGTTCTATTTAAAAGTGACGGTCCATGCGAGCTTTGGCACATGGACTTAAGTCGCGCCACGTTTATCTATCGTATTTTCTATATCACACTCGTCGGAGCGGCTTCTAATGTTGCTAATAGATAATGTCTCTTTGCCTGAATTTATTACATTATCATCTTCATCGCCTTTGTGTGGCGTTATTTCTGCAAAAATAAATTATTTTATTTAATTAATAGCAATATAATAAAATCTTTGTGTAAATAAAAATGCATGTAGTGTATTATATGCAGCTGTACCTGAATCATGTACACAAATCGGATTAGAAGATAATACTAGTGGAACAGGAGCATTGGCGTTGTCACGTTGAGATTCACCTGGAGAACATTTGGTCAAATGAGAACTCATTCTATCAGTTTTTTTATCCACATGTTTTCCACACTTTTTGCAAATGGCAACTCCTCTCTGGACACCCTTAGAATTTGTTATAATGGAATCCTCAAAGAATTTCCAAATAGGTCCTTTTTTCCGGCCAACTGTTTTGGATCGGTTTGCTGTGGTCGACTGACTAAATGTGTTCCTCTTTTGGCCCATCATCGGTGGACGCTCTTTGTACGTCGATGTGTCTATAAGAAACAAAATTATATTGTTCAAAGTAAAAATAATATAGAAACAAAAAGGTATAATAAAATAAGGCTTAAACAAATTAAGTATGACGTGCAAAATATTTATATTATTACTTATTAGAAACTGGAGTCGTTTAAAGTATTTGGAATTTAAAGGGAAAAGTAACTAAAATTATGATTGCCTTACTTCCTAATACTCTTTGGTATTTTGCAATACTGTTTTGAATACTTTTAATTCCATCGCCATCCTCGGAATCGTAATCGCTGGACTCGCTGGATTGGTTTTGTTTTCGTTTCCGATGAAACTTTGCCTTTGCAGTCGGCATGGTACAATTGGGCTGCAACCTCGGTTCTAATAAATGCACAGAAAATTACATCAATTGCAATTACAAATTATCCTTGCTATCAAATTCATTTATTCTATTGATTTCCCAACCTGAAATGTCAAACAAAAAATGATGCTCAGTGTTTTCCGTATTCATTTCTTCGGTGTCAGAGATTGGTTCTTCTTTCACTGCATAAACAAAAAACAATACAGAGAAATGTAAAATGCAATATTATTTACTAAAATTTTCAATATAAGTCATAATTTAAAAGAAAAGAATTGATAATTAAGTATATTGTATAAGAATATAAATATTCAAAATTTCGAAAGAAATGGCCGAAGTATACCATCCAATTGTATTGTATCAACGTTGACTGTCTTCATGTTCGATTTACTGGCTTCTTTAGGTATTCTTTGGTCTAAATAGTAAAATACGTCAAAGGTTGTATACACATTGTGCAACAATTATTTAAGTTCAATTAAAACATTTAAAGTTTACATTAAACTATCTTTATTACCACACTTGTGTCGGTGTCTTGCTATTTCTGCTAGTTTTGCAGCACTGGCTATTTTTCTGGCAGAGGCATTTGATTGAATGGTTCCCAGATGCCCTCGATGCACAGATGTGATAACTTTCTTTAATTCTCCAACCTCCTGTTCCAAATTAAAAATCCGATTGGTCAACCGCCATATCGTGTCCTTTGCTGTATTCATTTCACTTTCTAAAGCCAGCTGTCGATCTTCCAACTGCATTTTTGATATGCCAATACAGATGAGCTAAATATTTATCTTTACTCAGGTCTCCAGATGGTATACTTGTCCTTTGTCCCCGTCGATGTTTTATATTATAGTACTCGAACTATGATTAGATGCAATGGTGTTTAATTAGCTGACGGTTATCGTCCTAATTGTTGGCTGTAAAAAAAGTCGATGTTAATAAAAAATATTCCTTAATTCATAATTCATAATAGCTTTGTAAAAGATTGTTGGGATATGTTTTTACTGGTATGGTTTGTAAGTGCAGTGGTTCAACATAGTTAATGCAGGTCAACAGCGCAATGTTAAGATATTTGTTAGAATAAAATTTAATTACCCAAGTATTTCGCTAACAAATTGTTGAGCACAATTCGGCAAAGTAGTAAGTCGTACGTTGTCCAATGTATTGCTGGTTTAAAATAAATAAACTTACTTTACGATAAGTTAAAAAATATATTTGAGAAATAGTGCTTCACTGACAACAGTTAACCAACATTTGAACCTATGGCAAAAATTAATTGTTGACCTGGCACTTGATTCTGAACTAGCACTGGGATTTTGGATTCGTAAAAAGCAAAATATTGCAAAGAGTTATAGATATTCAAATATTTTATTTTGGCGCCTTTGCTGACTACCTGTCAAACAAAATAGAGCAGTTCTCGTTATAACATTTGTATTGCATAATATTATATATTATTATGTACTATGTACCATATCCAACCCTACGCATACTAACGGTGAGTGTGTGGAATGTATGTGCAAGCTTTATTTTCCATTGTAAAGGCAAATTATATCACAACATTAATTTATGTTATTGGTAAATTAGCATCATGGTTTGCTAATAATAAAGAGTTCGGTAAGAATAATTTTTCTGGGGATCTACAAACATTATTACTGCAATCATTCGATCACTTGTAATTTGCAAATTTTATTTTTATATCTATTCTTATTATATTTATTAGAAAATATTCGTAAATATTTATTCACTACATCTCGACCAACTCTCTGTCATAATATCGTGTAGGTACACTTTTAAGGAGGGGTTTCACTTTTTAAAAATCCTGATTCCGGAAAAACGATTTTATTTAGAGAAATTGGGTTTCATATTTTTGAAATTGTTCCATATTTATCTAGTATACATGAGCACGGATTTTCTAAAGAAAAGGGCTGGTGGTGTATGTTTTAAAATTATCTCATAAAAAGTCCTGATTTGAAGATATTTGCATTGCTTTTGACAATCCACATTGACAAAATCTCGTGTCTAACAAAAGGGCATGGGCAATGCAATTTGACCCATATTTGTTAAAAGTACTTATTATTACACTTAATCTTTGGACAGCTTTTGAAGAAGAAAATCGAAACATGTCAAGCTGAATAAAGAATTAAAATTAACACAAACATAACGTTTTTTTTGAGTTCGAGTCAGTTCAACAGTTCATCCAAAAATATGTCCTATTTTAACTCGAATAACTACAGAATATCGCTTATAGCCTGGCAAAAGTGTTCGACTTATTCCTGCCTTTATGATGCAATGGTAGAGGTTTAAACAAGGGACATGATGGATGGACAAATTCATTTTCAGCATAGTTTGCTAGCATTTCAATTGAAATTAACAAGTCTCATGTTTCCTTCGGCTGTATTTGGTGATTTGAATAGGTAATTGCTAATAAATCTTTTGCATGTTGTTTTAGAGCTGTTAAAATGACAGTCTAGTAGCTTAAGTACATTGTTTTAATGTCATAATATAAAAATATATAAATTTTAGAAATTACTGTATTTAATGCTGCATTTATGTTATTTGGTATTCATAATATAATATTATAGCAAATATAAGCTGAGTCATTCCTATTACTGCACAATGGTATTAGGGTACGTACCAGATGCTTAAAGAACTATATTTCAGGGGTTCTGTGGCACTAAATGGTAGAAACAATATCAGTTTTTGGTGAGAGTTATCAGAATATAATGTCATATCTCAAATATAATGGATGATAAGGAATAAGGGTTGCGACCAGAGCAATTGGGTTTAAGAAATTTTATGTTCTACGTATATGGCTAGATGACTAATACATCTTTTTGTTGATTCCCGGACAAAATCTTTCGATAATAATCTTGTTTTTGGAAAACTTCCAGCCCAGCTTCTCGACGGCAATAATTTGCAGAGTTTAATGTATGTTAGGTATTGTATGAAATCATACGGTTTTACATTACAATTACAAGTGTAGAAATACGCAGTGCAATACAAACCTGACAACGCTGCGTGATAGATTTTGTCAACGTCAACGTCAAGATTTTGTCACACGATGGATTTTGCCTTGTTTCCAAATATAATTTCAAAATAAGTTACGAAAACTGCTATCTTCACGCTTCACAAATATAGTACATACTTAGAATGACATTTTTCTGCATTTGAAAGTACTTCCTATTACTTTTAATATAATAAAGTATTAAGGTAGGTACAGATAATAATATTAATATATTTTATTTAAATATACATCATATAAGTTTCCAGTAGGCTTTAAAGTATCTTCTGCTAGGGCAACTTCACGGAAGAGATAGCACTAGACTGCTGAGGCTCGAAGTGAATGTCAATTCTCTTAGGAAAGTTTTAAATAGATTAGGTAAATTATAACTTAACAGCTTTTAAATGACTCATCTTAAGTACGTATTAACTTGGAATGTTGAAGATATTGAAGGACACCTAATCTCATTCTAATGTTTAAGTAAATATACCACCAGAAGATTGTGGATAAGGATTTCTTCCACTTTTCCACTTCCAATCCAATCGTCAATTTAATTTAATACTGCTTTGCTTCGTCTCACGTCCGGACGCAATATTTTTGGACCCAGTGCCCAAGTTTCAAATTTAAAGAATAATTTATAATTATTTCAAAGTTAGTTAACCCCCACTAGGATGTTTCAGAGGGTAGGTTATTTTATAATAATATTTTTCTTTAGTTGTTTGTCCTTGGTAAATAGCTAACGCGTAAACTGGATTACGTAACTTTAAATGTTAAAATATTTATTTTTTGCGTTGACTTCTGTATAATTTATGTGTTATTCAAACTATATTTTATTAAATTTATAATTAAAAGGCATGTGTAAATATACTTCACTTTTTTAAATAATTATTCTAAAGTCTATCAAAAAAATTTAAGGATGACAAAGAACTAAAAACCTGAAACTAAGAGATTTCTTAGATATTGATATTTTAATTATCCATTAGCCTTTAGCCAGCAGCTTCCTGAAGATGGATGACCTCCACTACTTTGCACTCATAGAATTACGGCAGACTGTTAACTTTTCTCACAATAAGGTGATACAAGTTTGTTATTTTCAAAGTGTTGCCGTAAAAGCTATAATAATGTTATTTTTAAAAACTTTAATAATTTTTTTTAATATCATTCAAAAAAGCAACCGCAGAGAAAAACTCATCAACTGCTGGACCACATCTTCAATCAATCCAATCAAACAGGAATTCGTAGATAGATGAATCCGATCCGATCCTTATTACGTAGTCACTGGAAACATCCCTCTATAACTACTATCAGAACCTCCACCTTAAAATAGGGTTTAAATATTTGACATTTGATTAATTTAACAGCTTTAGCACTGCAATTGGGTATTGTAACCGCTTGCCCCAGAAGTTGAAGTTAACTAAATGTTATAATATAATCTCGAAATCACGTTTTATTTAATATTAGCTGCGAAACCATTTTTCAATAATTTGAAATTTTCTATAGTGTAAGTTAATAATAATTAAAATAATTCCATTCCGGTCGTAGTCTCTAAATATCTGTTCCTCAAAAACCATTATCGATAATCAGGTATTGACTAATACTTTCTAGGAAAACTAAAGGAATCAACTTTTTTTATATGCTTATGCGCGTATGTAAATGTAGGTACTAACTCTATTGTACATACACTGATAGTTTAGTTGAGTACACTTGCTCCTTGATTTACAATTGCTTAGTAAAAAAGTCAGTGAGTCTTAAATATTTGAAAAAATATTATGTAAATCGTGGTAGCTTTGCATGATATGTACCCCAGCGGGAAAAACATTTTAATATTCTGTGTTTACATTTGAATAATTTTCATTTTTAGACCAACAGCATTTTGCTACAACACTCTTAGTATTTTGTGCTATTTTTTTAACAACTCATCTAATTCAAAATTTTCTCAAGGAGTCAAATCAATTTATAGTTTTACAATTTTTACATTAATCAGATCACGAGCCAGGTGTTACTCGTATATTTTGGTCATACATCATTTCGGTTTTTTGTACCCTAAACTTTTATTCTGATGAATAAAGGTTTAGAAATGAATGTATGTGTTTATTTTATACACGTCAAGATTGTCCTGTTTTCTAAATTAAATAAAATTTTATACTTACTTTTTGGTTTTGTTCATATTTCTTTTATTTAGATTTTTTTTGGATTATGTGGTACATATTTCTTTTATTTAGATTTCATTATTATTCTGCTTCTTCTTTTTCTCAACCTTATTACTATATATATATTTTATATTTCTGGTTTATTTCCTTAGTCTTTAACTTAATTAGCCTACTAATCCTTAATTACTATCATTAATATTACTGCGTATTTTAGCTACTACGTATTTCATTATTACGTATTTAACTTTATTTACTTACTAAGTAATTTCTACTAATTACTATTACGTATTACTACTACTGCGTATTTAGCTTTATTTACTTACTAATTGATTTCTATTAATGACTATTACGTATAACTACTACTGCGTATTTAGTTTTATATGTAACACCAGGTCAGTGATTTAAAGTATGGATAAACATGTTATTGAATACAGAATAATTTTTCCATTAGAATGTAACTAAAGAGATTGTATGGAAATGACATTACCGTTCTCTCTATTCGTGTTACTGTTCAAACAAATGTCCTTTTAACTTGTTTTGTTGTTATTCTATGTTGCTAGTTTACAGAGTTATCTAGAGATGAGTCATTCACTTACATAATCCTACAGCTTTATTAAAGTCCGGTCAAGGACTGACTACGGTCTTCTAGGTCCCGTCAGTGACACTCTATACCCGCCAGGGTTTGTTATTTATTTTACGGAGTAAAGTTCGAAAATTTTCTTTTAATGTTTCCAACCTTAGTTTGTAGAAATCGGGAGTCCTGTTGACGGGGATGTCATCCAATCCGGATGAATTGAGGTGAATTGTTGAAAAAGGATGAAAAAAATTGAGAGGACGTCAGTCAATGTTTTGGAATATTTCCAGAAATTTTATTTAGAGAGAAGTAGTAGAAGTAGAGCAAGAGTTGAGAACTTTTTTACGTACTAAATCTTATATATGTTATGGGTAGAACCTCATTACGAACGTATATATTATTTCTGTTTTAATTGCTGGTTTGCGATATAACAAAATCTAATTAGTATGTAATGGTAGATTACTTGAGAAATTAATATTGGTTATTTTAGGGTTACATTACGAATGTAACATTACCAAATTAAGCACTCAAGCATTCAATTTTATCTTTATTTATTTATATTACCGGAAATGTAATTCGGTATTACATTTAAGGATTTTTTGGGGGAAGGGATATTGTGTATAAATTACACATTTTGGGTGGACATCAAAAGTTATAAAACTTTTAATAAATATTGAACTTTCTTTAATTAAATTGTTAAGGTTAACATTTATCTGCTATTAATACTAGCGATATTACTGTCCAATATTTTAAATTAACTGACAGTAAGATGACTGTTTATTTGTAACATCACATTGATGAATTGACACATTTCTGATCCTTCATTAAACACTAATACGTTCAATATTTTTCAAAAATTGGCAATGAAAAAATTTGCGGGACATTTTTCTATATATTACCGGTAATACCTAAAATTACCCGTACTCCCAGGAAGATGTATTCCAGCTTTCGGCGGGAGCATTTGCCATTTTTTGTTGTGGTTTCATTTAAATGTAGTAGACTGTGGTCAAATAGGCAGCCATACGGAAATATATATTTATAGGACGTAAGAAGATAGGAACTCTGGATTGTAGTGAGGGTTAAGATTTTCTTTCGTTCTTCTGGTCACATAATTTTCCTTTAGTACCTCCCTTCCTCTTCATTTAACGTTAACGGAACGTTTAACGATTTACAAAGCGTAACCTTATAGAAGCCAAATGGAAATTCCATATAAAACGGGGGATGCGTTGGCATGTTTTCAGCATTTATCGCAACAGCTTACACAACTGACGTATAATTATTTTTGTCCGTTTATCAAAATTGCATATATTATTCTACCCTTCTGCAAAAAGACCACAAATCTTTGCCGTTTAAAAAGGCATATGTCCAAATTTCCATGATTCCTACAATTGCGTGATAGTGATGAGCACATTACAGGTCCTTCATCTTGCTTATTAGAAAAATAAGCTCATGTTTCTTGTGGGATCATTTGGATACCTAATAGAATAAGCCATTTACAGGATAGTAAATGGATAGTAGACTTATAACTATGTATTAGGTTTTCTTATTAGGGAGCAAGTCTAAAAGGGACTTCGGTATAATAGGCCGTTCCTTAGGAGGTCCTTCGTTATGGTAAGAAATTAATGAATAACAAAGATGACATCTGGCGGCATCCCGAACACCTGCAGGTGCTCGCGATGCCACGCGGCATCCCGAGCACCCCTTCCTATTTCCGAGCGGGTGCTCGGGATGGCGCCGCGGCTTCCCGAGCACCCCAAACTTAGAGTTCGGTATAAAATTAATAGTGGGAATTTAAAATTAGTTTAAGAA
>JAQFYC010004608.1:0-16633 GCA_034694165.1 Tomocerus mixtus | reverse complement strand
AAGATGCGTTAATCGGGGACAAGATGAAAAGGGGCCGCCCAAAGCGAATTAAACTTGCACTAGAAAAATAATATTCTTTTAATGATTTTCTACCTTTATTTTGATTTACACAACTATTATTATCGTTTTATTAATATATGCTGACTATAATTAATATGATTAATTTAACGAACATTTTCTGCCGATTCCAATTTGTGTCTGCCTTTTTCAAACTACATTCTGCTAATTTCCAAGAAAATAAAAAAAAATCTGCCAAATCCTGTACACTTTTCTGCCAGTTAATGATCACCCTTTAAATAGTCTGGCGCCAGAAATCAAGGAATTTACTATTCCGCCCTTCGATTTTACTGTCCATTAGTCAGAGATGTACTACTGGAAAGAATAATGCTCTTAGGGCAAAAATTACTTCACCCCTAAGAGCAGGAAATTAAGTAATTCATGAAAAGAAATGTCATAAAGTGTATTCCAGTCTTGAACCAACTCAAGAAACTATTTTAGTTCTGTTATTTGTAATACTTGTGACTCAAATATGCCTGTAATAGAAAATTTGGATAATTGATTGGTTTCACCTTTTGAAGAGCAAGAGTGAATAAAATACTTAAGTGGAACAAATAAACTACATTAATTTTTAAAAATAAAAATGTTTGGTCTATAATACAGACGTCTTTATGGGGGAGGGGGTCTAGCAAAACAGACGTTTGCAGACCAAAGGGGGAGGGGGGGTCAAAAATGGCGAAAAATGACAGACGTCTTTTATGCACTTATATAAGTATGTTTCGGTCATTCTGGCAGTCAAGTAAAGTAGTGGCAACAAAGGCTCGCGAGCAAGAATTAAACTTTACAATGCAACTATTTCATGCACAAGACCCCGCGAAAGTTTCAAGCTTTTTTTGTTATTGAATTGTGAATTAGTGGAAGCCAAAAAGTAAACAACAGTTTTGTTATTAATTATTCATATTATATTTATTATATATTTTATATATTATTTGCTAACTTTTTATTTTATATGTGATGTCTTTATTTTTTTTTATTAATTTATATTATGGTAATGTTTGTTATTTATAGCTGACATGTAGTTATCCAATATCCGGTCCGTAGTAACAAACAACAAACTGACGCTTGCAAACAAGAAATAGGTAAGTAAATAATGAATGTTGAATGTTAAATGTTATGTTCTCGTATTCAGTATTGTTGATTGTTATATATAATGCAATTATGCAATTGATAATTGATAATAATTGATTATTATTATTTGTTATCAATAAATTATTAAAAAATAAAAATATTATTAATGAGGAGATTCACCCAGTAAGAAGTGTAACTAATTCTGAATTCATAATTGTACTAAATCGTGGTGTGATGGATAAACTAATATATTGTACAACAAATTATCCATTAATTGGATAGTCAGTGAACACTAATGTATAATATTTTATATTGTATTTATAAATTATCTTGTATTTATAGATACTGGATTAACTGGTGACTGGATACTGCCCCTACAATGGACGTCATAAATGGCCACTGTTCATTCTGCTTGGACCAAGTCGAAATTTCAAATGGTCGAGAGCTAGATAAGAAGTTATATGAAGATATCTTTGAATGTAATAAAGAACTCCTGAAGGATGATTTATTCCTTTTGTTTGACTGGGATCAGTATAACGAAATCCAATCTCCTTTCTGTATCAGTTGCTTCAAAGTGTCAAAAACAATTTATCAAATAAGCAAAAAATTGACAGAATTGCAAAATAAGTTGCAAGAGCTGGTGCATAATTTCGGCAGTGAAATCAAATTGCGGGCGTCGAAAAATTCTCAAAAAAGGTCAGCTACTGAAGAAACAAGAAATGGGGATAAATATAATGAAGTGACTGTCAAAGAAGAAATTGTATTCGATTACAATTGCGAAATTAGTTCCCCATTTTATGAACATTCAGAAAATGAAGTGGAACTTGAGTCTGACGCTGGAAATCTTTACAATTCGGAGGACGAGGAGCAATACCAACCAAAATGCCCATCTGATGCACAGTTCGAACCGAAATTAAACTCTACTGACCAAACGAAAACTTCCCCACAATGGCCGCTAGTGGTTTTGGAAAGTAATAATGCTAACACGTTAACAATTTACAAATAATTCTATCTATTGTATTCTAAACCTAATTCCCATTATTTTTGATAGTAAACAATGAATATATTACCATTAATATTAAATGATAACTTTTGAAAAAAAGTTTTTGAAGTCAAAATCTGAAATTCAAAGTGTCTTGACTTTTAAAATAATATTTCTGTTAAAAGAGTGTATGCCCTTAGCTCTCTCTAAGTCGTTATTTTTTTATTTTTAGGACTTGCATTTGACAAGAATGGCAAAGTTGTTCCTTCAAGGTTGGAACTGAAAAATTCTGTTACTGGTAGATCAATTCGAAAAAGGAAACTAACAATCCAAAGATCCAGTACTAATCAAAATAAGAAACCTTTTCGTCAAAGTGCTAGACAACCATCTAGATTAAGGTTTGTTTTCACTATTTACTAATAAATAATGATAAAAAGTTATCTCGTCTCATTATTAATTTTAAAATGTGGTTTTAGGAAATCATATAAAGTAAAATCTTCTGGAAACAACATCCGTAGCAGCCAAAAAAATCTCCAGTGTGATATCTGTCTAAAGCCAAGTATCAGTTTGAGTAATTTAAAGATCCACCGACTGTCTCACAATGGCGATGGCGAAAGGCCCCATAAGTGTAGGCCTTGCAGTTTGTCCTTTAATTTTGTAAAGGAATATCGTCAACACAGATTGGATGTGCATCCGAATATAAAACAAGAACCATTTCACTGCGACATGTGCAATCTGTCATTTAACAGAATGTCAGTAATGAAGAAACATAATGATGTTGTTCACGAGAAGCTTTTGCTCTATTTATGTCCCATATGTGATAGACCGTTTGGAAAAAAAAGTGGTATGCAGGATCATTTAATAACGCACATGAGTGAGGATGAAAAATACAAATGTCATATTTGCGAAGAAGACAGATTTTTTGCGTACATTCATCTTCTTATCAATCACCAGGCAAAATACCATAACGTGCTGCTTCCAGACTCCGTTTTTAGTTGCCAGAAGTGTGGAAACTCATTTTGCGAAGACTCGGAACTAAATCTTCACTGTGAGACGGGAGACATGCAAAAATGTACACAGTGCTCCGAACATTTCTTTTCACACTGCGACTTCCTGCTTCATTTCCGAGAATCTCATCCTGCTGAAGACCTGCCTTATTTTTGTAGAATCTGCGACGTAGTTTGCGGTTCATCCTTACTTTTAAAGGAGCATGTATCTTCCCATACTGCTGCAGAGTCAAACATCCCTACCATTCAGAAGAAAAAAGAGATCAAGTGCGGTATTTGCCACAAAACCTTCAAAAAAAATTATTTGCTTCGGGAGCATGCTACAACTCATAGCGAAGACAAGCCTTGGATGTGTCCTCAATGCGGAATGACATTCAAAAATAAAACAGTCTTAAGAAATCACGAGAGGTGCAGACATGGCGAAGCAAAGAAGCCCACAATGAAGCACAAGTGTCCAGAGTGCCCCAAAATGTATGGGACGAAATATCTGTTGAAAATTCATATTAAAACCCACAACGAAGGATTTCCATTTGTCTGTCATATCTGTAGCAAAGGGTTTGCACACAGTGCTGCTTTAAAGCGCCATGTGAACACTCACGTCACTCACGAGGAGGTGGACAAAGTATACTATTGCGATGTCTGCGGAATGGCTTTCAGACTGCTTGAATATCTGCAGAGACACAAAAAGACGCATAACGAGGTAAAACCTTACAAATGTACGCAATGTGACAAATCTTTTGTAATGGCGAACTACTTAACCCACCATATGCAAACTCACTCGGAAGCGCAGTTTTCCTGTGACCAGTGTGGAAAAACGTTTAACGTGCTCAGATATTTAAAGGATCATATAAAAACTCAACATCCACCTGAAGGAGATCAGTTCTCGTGCCAACTGTGCACTAAAACGTTTTCAAGTTCCAAAAACCTCAAATACCACGCCCAGATGCATAGCGGAGAACGACCTTTTAAATGTCAAGTTCGAGGTTGTGAAAAAGCATTTGTAACGGCATTTATACTGAAAAAGCATTCAAAAATACACGAGAGATTAAAGGAAGAACATTCAAAACTTTTGAAATGCGGTACGTGTGCACAAGAGTTTGAGGTGCCGCTTTATTTCCACGAACATATTGCGACCCATGCGGGGGATAAGAAAAGGCCGCATCTCTGCCGCTTGTGTGGGAAAACATTCGACAGGAAAAACGCTTATCAGACACATTTAAGAACTCATACGGGAGAAAAACCGTATTCGTGTGACAATTGCCGAAGATCATTCAATTCCAAAAAACTTTGGAGGGTACATGAAAAGCGAAATACGTGCAACAAAGTTTACTGAGTGTGGCATATTTGCCTTCAAGGTTAATCATCATGGAACACATTTTGGAATTGTTTTACTTCAATTTGGAAGGAATTAATTTTGAAGTGTTATTTTTAAGAGGATTTTCCAAAATTGTTTATACAAATATTGGGATCAAACCTGCTGTATAGATTTTTTCTTTTGCTCTTCCATGAATACATATTTTCCAATAATACACTGTAAGTATGATATATGATAATGACAAAGACAACGAACTCTCTCAGTAAATATTTGCCACGCATGCTGTGCTGTGTCTCAAACCATTTGCCAGTTGTATTTGTTTTATGAGTGTAGAATGTGAGTCAACATAATATTAGTAATAAATATATTAACTCCACTTTCTAAATTTTTGCTATTTTTCTATAATGTTTGATGAAAATCCATAACCGCATTAAAATAGTTTTCCTGCATTCACTTGGCTCACATATCGTTGAAATCCACAAAACATAATAGTTCGTTCAATATACCATCTGCGGAGGACTTTAGTAAACAAACTGGTCTATTGTAAACGGTCTTTTTGTAATATACGTGTACCACAACTTCCGCTTTATACTTTCAGTTTAGAATTTCTCATGTAGGTTTATATTTTCGAGAGATAGCTTATTAAAAATAATTGTGAAGAAAATGAGAAACATGTCAACGGATTCTCGACGTACTTTTGCCAAATTTAAATCCAAATTACTCATCGGATTTTTATTAGGTTTCATTATCTTTGCACTAGTTCTGCTACACGACAAATATGTTCTAGAAAACGAACCTATTTTATTTAGGCGCTTGGAAACAGAGAAGATACTAAATTGTTAGCTTGTTAAACAGTTTTTTCATTTTAAAAATAATATAATAACGACAATAATTATACACTGTTTACAAAATAATTTAAAAATGCTGTTATTTACTCATTTATTATAATAAAGGCATTCCTTCACATGAATTTCCGGAAAATAAATCTCAATACGACCCATGTTTGATAGCTTATGTTAGGTAAGTAAAAACATTATGTTTTTAAATAATTGAATATACATTGTGCAATTTACAATAAGAGATAATCAAAAGGGATTTTAAAATTATTATTATATTACAACTACAGGGATAACTTCGTAATACCGCCTCCAAAAGTGCCAAGAAAAATAACAACACTAGCGATTCTCCCAAAGTTTTTGCTCCCAATGCAGAAAATATTGAAAACACTTGTTCCTGGAGTAAGCATTTTCCACTTTCACATGATTTTACCATTAAAAGCAAATAAACGTTGCTATATTTATACAAAATTTAAAAAAAACTACTACTGGTGTCATTGTCATTTCTTTGTACTGTAGGGGAAAGGATTTTTTATTGACTGTGGCGCACACGACGGGGATTACAATTCGAATACTAAATTCATTGAACGAGATTTCCAGTGGACAGGGCTTTTAATTGAACCAGATATTAGGGCATTTACCATATTAAGGCTAAGAAGAAGAAATGCGTATTTATCGCGGTTGTGCTTATCTACTGCAGAAATTGCACAAAAGGTTACCAGCAATAAAATTTTGAAATATAAGTAAATGTGCTCATATGTCATGACAGTAAGCATGCAATAACTACAAACGTTCATTACTTTAGCTGGAATTTTACGTAAATAAATACGACCCGGCAACGAATTCTTTATGGGACAGAAAAGAAGTCTTCGGAGAGACAAGATTAGAAATCGTCAACTGCGTTCCACTCTACTCCATACTAAAAGCAATCAATGTTTCCAATATTGACTTCTTTAGTTTAGATATTGAAGGAAAGGAACTGGAAGTTTTAAAAACGATTCCATTCGATAAAATTCATATAAAGGTCATGTGTTTGTTGTTGATAATTTTTTATTTGTATCACAAGTAATTATATTTCTTCGATCGTGGAAGCTTTCTGATTCTGATTAAGGAATTTTCTTGATTTTCTGCAGGTTTTGCAAGTAGAGCACTGGTTCATCCCTGAGGGATTACAAGGGTTGAAAACGTTTATGGCTACAAAAAATTATACACATATTAGGGATTTGGTATCAATGGCTCATGGGACTCGCGATAGTGTTTACGTCCGCAATGACCTTTTACCGTTGCTCTCAGACACTTAAGTTTTCTCAATTATAAATATTATTGTAGTGCATGATCACGAATCATGACGGTGAACATAGTAATTACATACCTAACTATTGTTTAAATACGCCATATAATATCACAATATCAGGAAGGATCTCTATTCTATGAGCCAACCTGATGGGTAATATCATGGAATGAACATACTACACTGGGATTAGTGTCCATAAACAAAGGCTTAGTATATTATATTGCTAAACAATATCCCTATACCATAAAACACATGTTTATAAAGTAAATAAGGGTTAAAATGCATTGGTAAATAATTTGTCAATATACAAATACGTCAGCGCTTGAATTAATCCAAGTAAGCTAATTCTACAAAATCTTTTGGCAATTTGGTAGGAAAGCTTTCAAGCTATAAACTATCCATATCTACTGTCGCAAAATAATAATAATGATATAATGTACTCTTTCTATATCAGGATTCATGTACTATTATAAATTGCAATATACGGAGTGCTAAATATCCACATTTTAAGAAATAAACATGTAAAAATCAATATCATTAGAGGAAATTATCAATCCTTTATTAAACAATATTGCGTACATGTTATGTACATTTAATTCAAATAACAAAAGAGATAACAAAAGAAAGAAGATACAGTGTTTAAGTGTTATCTGTCTATTATACTTGCAGAATATATTTTAGATGCATCTCTATATGCATCATCTATTCTAATATGTAGAAAATATTTAATCTATGCAACTACAAAAGAGGAATAGAAAATAAAAAACGAATATTAAAAACAAAAACAAGAAAAAATATGTTGTGGAAATGGAATTATTATCTACGTTCCCGTTGTTGATGTACTTCCGACTTTCACCTTTCACATTGTTACAATGTTTTTCAGATCTTGGATTGTCAGGGAGCCTTCTTCGTCCGATGTAACATCGTGAAGCTTCAAAATTTCGTACAATTTCTCTTCGATGGTATTTTTTACCTGCAATAAAAAAATATTAAATATGTTGCTAAGAAAATGAACAATGAGAAAAGGAAAATGCAAATAATTAAAGTAAGTAGGTGCAAATAGATAACTTACAAAGAAGCGATGAACAAATGTAGGTTTAGTTTGCCCAATTCGATGAACGCGGCCGATCGCCTGCAGCTCGCTGGCTTTACTCAATATAGGTTCAACAAGAAAGACATGTGTTGCTTCTATCAAGTTTAGCCCTTTGGCCCCAAAGGACAACGGCATAAGTAAAACTTGAATATCCTCCCGGGTCTGGATAAACAAACAGGAAAAATTAAAGTACATGTAAAATAGCTTTTTGCTGGTGATTGCTTGTGATTTGTCATTAAAATAATATTTCACCTTAAACTGGTGTAAATCCTTCTGAAATCCTGACTGACTCAAAATGCAATATTGAATTTCATTTTGATCAAAAGCACGGCATAAAATGTCCAGAACATCACTCCACTAAAAATAAACACATTACAAGTTTTAATTAGTTTCCTGCAGTCGTTAGTTTTCATCTGCTAAAAAATTCTACACTTCATTGTTTCGGTTATGAAAATTGTCACTCACTGTTGAAAATACAATAACTTTTTCCCTGGGATGAGTTTCCTGAAGTTTAAACAGCTGCTCTACAACAGCTTGCACCTTAGTCGAATGACTGCCCACAATTTCTCGTTTCCTTTCCGGAACCTCGGAAACTTTGCTGGGTCCCGCTGCAGGCTCTTGATCTTCTTCCCTACAGAAAAACAAAAAAAAAATATTTATTTTAAATTGTTTCATCAAAAACGACATGTACATAAATTGTTGAACTTTAATACTGAATTTTAAATATTACTCATTTGTGTCGACGAATGATATTTCGGCTGTTTTGAGAGACACTCGACAAAGAGGACATAAAAAGTTGACTGAAGTGCTTGGACATATTTTCTTTATACATTCCTTGCAGTAGCAATGCCCACATGACAAGACACTCCACTCCGTTCCCAAAGGAGATTGACAAATGGGACATTCGTCTTGATTGAAGGTGCCCTTCTTTCCATACCCTGTCGACTTCAAAGAATTCAAGTATTGCAGCTGTCCAAAATGCAAAGCCAGACTCTGTTCCCCAGTTAAAGCGTCCACGTTCATCTGCTCCATTTTAAAGGGAACGTCCGTTTTCTCCACAACGTGAACATTCAGGAGTCTTTCGATTTTCTTGGAAATGCCAGAAGAGAGTGCCTTTTTGCTGCTAGGAAGGGGCTGACTAGTTACCTGTTCGCCATCATATCGCAGCCGAAGCCGAGTTGTTGCCTGATTCAGCTCGTCCACCGCGGCCACTTGGTCAAATATTTGACGGAAGAGGATCCGAATAAACTAAAATAGTAACAACATAAGTAATTACAAATAGTGCACATGAAAAAATTATGTTAACTATTTTTAGCATATAAAAAATTAACAGAATCGTATTTGTGCGTACGGAATCAATTAAAAGTGTTGAGACGTAAGAAGAAAACACAAACCTTGTACTCTTTCTTCATGGCCTGGTACAACTTGATGTGGTTAGCTCCATCTTCAATCACCCGCACTGATGAGCCATTAATTCTTGCAAAATTTGACAAAATCTTAATTGTTTTCTCAGTTTCTGAATCCTGCCAGGATTTTTCGACAGCTTTTCCAAACAGCTGAACGTGTTCGGTGCTCTCGAAAAGCTCCTCTTGCTCCCGCATGAGGGCGATTTCCTGCTCTTCTTTACTCAAATCCTCGGCCAAGTTTCCCATCAGCTTTTTCTGCTGCCATTTCCGTCCAGTTCGAGTCACGTTAGCATTTTGATCCTCCCAGAACAACAGAGATTCGTATTCAATCATCTTCGCATGGTATTGGCACAGAGTGCATGTGGCACTGGTCGTGTCGTTGTAATACATTTGAGATTGGTTCCTCAAGTGACAGACTACGGCACCGTCCACTAAAGACACCGGCTCCACGCCCTTCATCTCCTCGATGGATTTTAATACTGACTGCCGGCAATCATCCAGTCCAGACAAATTTTCAACTAAAACGTGTTGTAATGAAAGCACATCTTCAAACCTTCAAACAAATTACCATAAGGACAAATAATGAGCATAACCATTCAACAAGAAAGTTAAAAAGTATTCTAAATTCTATAAATTCTTTAAAAGACAGAAATCAAAAATATCACAAACTTGTTAGCCATTGATTTTATGTTCTTCCGCTTCTTGTCCATTTTGTCAAATAAGTCTGTCTTAATCCTAGTAATTAGATCATCTGCTTTTGAAGTGCTAGCCGCCCGACTGAGGGCAAGCCACCACCAGGACTCGCTCTTGCAATGGAAATTGCCATTTAAATCTTGAACAGCATCCGTCAAGGGAGCAAGGGTTAATATTGCGTTGCGAACTCCATTTTCATAATTTTGTAAATACTTTCTCTTCAGATCTTCAGCTTCAGTCCTTAATTTCTCATCTCGAAGTGTGTATGGCACACCTTGGTAGTTCCCGTCAATGAGATCCGACAAATTCTCCATTGTATGAAGAAGCTTCAAATTAAAAGCAAAAAGTAAACCTCAATGTCACAGAGGATTGATAAGCAAACAGGTATTCGTATTTCTCATTATTCTTTTTACCTGCAACGTATCTGTTGGAAAATTAGCTTTGTACTTTTCCGCAGATTGAAGAACTTTTCGATACCATTCCGAGGCCTGAACCATATTCTTTTGAATAATACTCAGTCCTGCCATTCCTGTAAAAACAATAAGTAACAAATAATGTAATAACTAGTAAAAATTAAATAGAAACTAATCCGAATTAATTTACCATTCCAAGCAGCGACCATGAGACGATGGTCTTCAGCACACATCACGCTAGTTTTCTTTGTCAGCTGTTCCAGCAGCTCTTCCATTGTCAATGTCCCCTTATGTAAGGAAATTAATTGTCCCTTTACCATTTGCGGATGGCAACAAGCTTGACGCAACTCCAGGAAAGGCTGCAACAACTAAATAAACAAAAACCCGTCGGATTTAAAGAATAGCTTGCTAATTGTATCGTAAAATGAGAAACAATTAAGTTAAATTACTGTTTGAATCGTCTTCCTTTCCAAGGTCGTTAGTTTAGTGTTCAGCGAAATAGCAGAATCCAATTTTGATATTTTAGTAAGCAAATTTGACGAGCAGGTTTCCAATTGTTGTCTATAAAAATGTGTCTCAACGGCAGAAAAGTTGAGCCAATGGACTCGTTCCGTTTGAGGGGGAATTCCCAACTGAAAAAGATAAAAAGTGAGTTATAAAATTAATGTTATAATTATTTAACATTGTACTTGTAGTATTTTATACCTGATCTAAAACATCCGACTTTCCTGTTCGCCATATCATCTGTCCAAACAATTCGTAGAGCACTTCGGTTTTTTTTCGATAAAAAGGATCATGAACAAGATTCGTCCACCAATAGGCTTCGTCTATTGGAGACACTTCCAAGAAGGAGAAAAGGCCATACAAGTCTATAAAATCACATTTAATTAATATTTACATATCCCCTCGTCAGACAAACAATGTCATTGTTGACCCCAGAACGAATTACTTAATCTACACTAATATTATCGTTATAATCTTAATTGCTATTGCTAACATACTCTACAATTGTAATTCATTATGACAAAATACAGATATGAAATATTTTTACATTAACATCAATTAAAACATAATTAATTAAATTACATACAATTTCCACAATCATCATTGACTCTAACCTTGTAATCCTTTATTAAGTGGAGTTCCGGAAATACACCATTTGTGGATTCCTTTTAACTTTTTGGCCATCACTGCCATTTTGGTATTTATTCCTTCGACCATTTGAGCTTCGTCCAAACAAATTCGCCACCAATTGACAAAGGGCAGTGGAGAAGGGATGGAAAGAAAACGCTTCGGGTTTCGGAATCTAAATACAACACACAAAATACAAAATTACTTGTTAAAACCAAATAAAAATTCCCTTAAAATATGAAAAGGAATTAAAAATTACTCTGACGTAATAAATTAAAATAAACCCCCAATAAGTAGTGCAGTGCCCGAAACTTACTTTCTTCCTTCATCGCTATTGTTGTGAGGGAGATCCGTGAAGTTAATTTCCGACTGAAGAACACTATACGTAGTTATTACTATGTCGTATTCGGCTAACTTGACGGGCGGAATGTATCCATGCTTCCCAACTCCCCTTAAAGACAAAAAAAGTAAATAATTGAGTTAAATATTGCTAATTTACCATTACCAATTGATAAAAAAACTGATTGAAAATGTCGGGCTGTCATAATTACTGGTAGAAAAGGATATTCAAAGATTTGTTGTCAATCTGGACGTGTCTTTGGATTTCGTAAATCCATTGGTAGCTGATGCTACTGGGGGTTATGATAAGTGTGGTGCTTGCATCCAATAATCCCTATCAAAGAAAAAACCAAACAATGTAATACTGAATGCATTTAAACACGATTAATTTATTAATTATCAGTTAACCCACTAATCACTACTTATCGGCATATTTAAAACAAAATTTTATTTATTTATTTATTCAATGTATTAAGTACCTCTCTTACGGTACAGTGAGGACAAACGTACTCTTTGGCAGGCCGGTCTACATACTGTTCCCCAACGCATTTCGGATGTTGAGAAGTTGAGCATTTTATGCAAGTGACTATCTGAAAATAGTAAAGTTTATAGTTTAAAGAATTTTTTAAGCCGTTTGTAGTTTTTGAAATCTGTTATACATTTCATAAGTAAATGAGTAAGCTTTTAGAAACATTAAAACATAATCAAAATATTTTTTAAAAACCTTATCTCCTTCTTCTCTGAATTCTCCACAAACACATTCGAAGTAGGCTCTACTATCTAAAGAAGTCTCGTAGAGTTTTCCATAGAACTTGGGTTTCACTTTGGCATGCACCGTTCCATCAAAACCGCTAAGCGTAGCGCAGTACAAACTTTGTAATTGCTTGAGTAGTTCTCCCTTTCCTTTCTTTCCAGGGTTCGGGCTTGGGGATACAGTTTCCTCAATTGCAGCTGTGGCCACAGTTTGTATTCTATTTGTTCTAATGATAATTTCATCCTTCTTGGGGGCATTCTTAGCGGCTCGACCACGACCCCTTGTTTTTGTATCACTTTGTAGAGATTTTACCAATAACTGAGAGCGACTCGGCCCTGCATCGATATTTTCAAACTCTTCATCGTCATCCGAGGAGCTGCAAACTTGTCTTTTCTTGGATTTCCCTGCTTTCCTCCCACGTTGTGGGATTTCATACTCTTCCTCGTCATCAGAAGAACTGGAAACTTGCATCTTCTTCGATGTCCCTGCTTTTCTTCCACGTTTTGCTTTTGGCTTTGGTTTGTCCTTTTTTTTCGCTGAACTGATTTTAAGTCGTTTTCTCTTTTCCTTAGGGAGCGCAACCTCCTCGCTTAGAAGACCGTCCTCAACAGCGGCTGTCCTGAATTCGCAACCAGGCTTCGGGTTAAGTAAAATCAGCGCTAACATTTCAACAGTTTTTCCTAAACCCATCTCATCTGTAAAAATTAACACAAATGGGGCGTTAACTTCCCAACAACATCGATACGGTTTACAAAATCCTTTAAAAAATGTTTCTTGTATGCCATTACCTGCGAGGATGCCTCCAGATGGCAGAAAACTGATATTTGGTGTCGAGGAGCAAAAGTAGCCTATAAAATTATTGTAGTATCCAGTCCAATTTTCCAAAGACACTGGAGTGTACATCTTTTCTCTGAAAGTAGTTGGCAATTTCGTCCCGTATTGAGCATCAATAAATCCTTCTTTGGACAACATCCACGTTACTGCTTTCTTCTGATACGTTCTTAATTTTGGGACAAGGTACGAGTGTTGGATTAGGGTTTCGTCCACACTCTGAAGATTTTCCTGATTATGGTATTTTCTAATTTGTCCATAAAACCAAGGGATATCTTCCTTAGATTTCATTGTAATTGGAGCTGAAAAATTGAAGAAAAAAATATTAAATAAATGTTCTATTTTATTTATTTAATTCATAATTCAAAAAACTTCCTACTTTGTTTGTTTGGAATTCCCAGGAAATAATTGGATACGCTAAAAGCTGTCAAGTTTTTCTTAAGGGGAATCTCTTGAAGAAGATGATCTTCCAATACGTCTGCCTTGAACAGATAAATTCCCACCTTGAGTTCTAAGAGAGACGCTTGCTCAATAACTGCGGAAAATGACTTGTTAAATCTTTTTTGCTTTGTGTTTTCAAAACAATCTGGTGAGATCCCGATCATCTCACAATGGTAGAAGTACGACGTCACAAGAACATTGTTGATCTCCCGTCTGCCATCAATGCATTTGAGACTGAGTGCAGTTGCTTCTTCCGTCGTCAGCTCCTTTTCAATTACTGTTTTTAGCACACACCGGCCAGGAATTTTGCTGACGTAGAAAGTGATGTTTCGACACTTCCCCTTGGCGCCCCTATCTTCTAACATGTTTTCTGAAATTTCCTCCTGGAATGATACTGACACCTCGCCTAATTTTGGATCCCTGGTGCTAATATCTTCAGATACGCAATCATATTCAATGTCTAATTGGCAGAATGTTTCCAAATCAATTGCAGTTTCAAAATCTTCAAGGTTTCCACCAACAACTCTGTTCTCCCGATGTTTGACTGCTTTCAAGGGCCTTTCAATTACCCGAGCTCTCGAAACTTTTTTCTTAGGTACAGCTGAATCTTGCCTTCGCCTTCTGCGCTTCCTGTGGTTAAGTAAAAAAATAAGCATGTTAACTTAATGGTGCTTGAAATACTTTCCAATGTCAATATAGAAAACCCAATGCTTTATTTGTTTTTTATCTATTTTTATTTCTATAATCTTTCAATGATTTTAAATTTGGAAAATTATTTCTCCAAAAGTAAGAACATAGTAAATAGGCTAATTTAGTAGGTAATAGTAATACATAATGTTTATAATTATAATTTTTAGTTCTGGCTTCCTAAGACTGAATTAATAGAATCGAATAATAAATAGGATCATAAAATTTTCATTTTTATGAGCTTTTATTATTACCTTCTAGGAATAGGGACAGTCGCTGGATTTCTGGCGTAATTTCTCCTAGGGCTTCGAAGACGGCTGCTAGGTCCAGGAATGTTTGCCCAGTCAGACCTACTCCAAAAATTAATCATGTCGGGTAAATCCGCCCCTGGTCGATATTCCTCATCGTCCGAATCATCCATGTCGTCTTCACCTGGGCTTGAGTAAGCCCGCCCAAACTGAGTTGACCAATCTAGCGTCGGAGGCGGAATATTTGGTGGACGAGCGTCACCTGGAAACATTAATAAAAGGGAATTTAACATTAAACCACAAAACAAATAAATAAGTTACTAAAAATCTTCATTAATTAATAATATTATGAATACCTGGAAAATTTGGCATTGGTGGATAATCATCATCATCGTCCGAATCCTCAGATTCTTCTATTCCAAACTGAGCTACCGGCGGGTTTTCTGCCATAGGAAGATTTGCTTGCCTAACTGGATGTACTAATAAATATTATTGATACATTTAGAACACAAAACTAATTTATACAATTTACTATTACTCTAGTTAATTAAGGCCATTAGGAATACCGGATGAACGCGCACTTGATCTAAAGTCCTCGGATTCAGCCGAATCCGACGTTAAAACGGATCGTAAACGAGCAATCTCATCGGATATAAACATAAATGTTGATGTATTTAAAAAAGAAATAACTAAATCAAAAATCTTAATTTACATATTAAACAGTATTCATATTATTTTAGTGATAAAATTATTAGTTGCAAAAAACAGCCTAGCTACATACCAGCAAAATCAAGAAAATTGCTACTTGCTTTTAACAGCTGATTTTCACAAATTACTTAGGATTTATTAAAAAGGATTATATAAATACTAAAAGCTCTCCAACCTAACACAGGTTAGTTGTTATTATTGCATAACTATGTGCTAATTTTCCTAGAAAATGCGCCAGGACCTGCTCAACAACGATTTAAACCGGTTAAATAATGTAATGGTAAATAAAACTTACCTGACACTGTTGGAGGTTGCTGGAGCACTGCATTTCTTTCATCATTCTCCGGAGGGACTTGTTCTAAAGAATCACAATAATTTATTACCGTAGTTGAAACGCATCAAAATGCTTTCATTTATTAATCCACAACAGTATAAACTAGAAACCAAAACCTAGCCCAATTAAATTAGAATATGTAATTGTATTCTGATCCTGACCTTGACCTTGCTGGACATCGTTATTTTCTTCTGGCTCTTCTGGACGATTTTCTGACCCCTCAAAAACGAATTCATAGGAAACATGTCCCCGGGCATCTACAACTGGACGAAATGCAGTTACGGCGGCTGGTGCTCCATAATTCTCTTCCTCTGGGGAACGACGATTATTTGGTTCTTCATTTTCTCGCACCACCATCATTTCAAAGTCTGATAAATTGTTGTCCTCATCGTCAGTGTCGTCATCAACAAGGATCACCTCCCGATCTACGACTTCAATCGGATCATATACACCTGGAATTGAGAAAGAGAATGTTTAATATTCAGAGTTTTATTCAATTATTCGACGCTGACGACTAAATAGAATTATTATTTTGATTGTCAATTGTTGGATGCTCGAAAATGCTTTCTCACCATTAGGTGCTTCTTCGAATTCCTCCAGGTCATCCATATTTAAATTTTAAGTTGCTTTACGAACTGTCAATAATCAAGTTTTTAGCTGTTAGCTATTTATTAGCCATAGTCACCATTCAGTTGTCAGTCACTATCAACTATACAAAGAAATGACTCAAATAATAATTAGATAATATGACCGAAGCAATAGCAAAATCAAATTTTCGTCAAATCTCTCTACTTCTACCTATTCTTGACTTTGACTCCACAACAGAACATTAAATATTCTCGTGTCAACTTAGGTATATTTATCATTTATATTGTACTAGGACAAAGAAGAAAATATGAAAGATGTCTTCTCGGCAGGCCGAAGTTATCCGACATCCGACACGAAGTTATCCGACATCCGACACGAAATTATCCGACATCCGACATGCCAAAAAAC
>JAQFYC010004607.1:0-16633 GCA_034694165.1 Tomocerus mixtus | reverse complement strand
GGAATCCGTCCAATACTTTAAACGTTATTGAGTATACAGACGGACGGACAGACGGACGGACAGACGGACGGACGGACTGACTGTACGAAAGCATATCCAGCTTCGCTGGTAATAATTCACAGGTTAAATCTGTTACTTACAGACTGAGATGGTCCTATTGAATGTTGTATATATGACAATTCTTTGGCTTCTATTCTAGGATGAGATGCTGGAGTATCAAAAACGAAAATTGACCAAAAGATAAACCACACGATTCCGAAAATTCCGAAAACGTAAAATACTGCTGGCCAACCTCCAAGGAAATTCGAACTAATTAGATATCCACACACAGGCAACGCTATCACAGTTCCGATTTGAGTACCTGAAGAAAATCGAGATTAATAATTACGCCAAGCTAATCGAGAGTTATTAATATTACATTTATACAGGTAAGTCAGCTAGTTACCGGCATAAACAAAGGCACCAATTTTACTTCTCTCTAACGGAGGTGTCCATTTAGCCAGTAAAGCATGCATGGACGGAAACGTTACTCCCTAGCACAGAGACATTATAATTACAATTCGCTTCTGGGTTACCAATTATATTAGTATATTTAAATACTGGGATGTATCCTTACCTCGCCTAGACCCTGAAAAAATAAAAAAATAGTGGTCATTAACAAAATATTCACATTATTATTACTCAACATATATTCACCACTAGTTATACATATAAGTGGTTAGTTAGTTAATTAAGATATTTCATGAATACCTGTATAATTCTCACTACAATTAACGGTCCAACGCCAATTCTGGCCGCCCAAGGTGTTAGCAATGAGAATATAGCAGTAACTAACATTCCTATCCCAAATGGCCACTTTCCTCCAATTTTCTTTGCAAGAAGTCCGCCTATGTATTAAGAAAGCAAAGTTAACCTTAATTTTTTTTTATAAGAAATGAATATATATATACAAATGGACGAAATAAACTTTTACCTGGAACCTGAGTTGCAACGTAACCCCAGAAAAAGGATCCTAATATAATCCCTTGTTCATAGCCACTCCAGTTGAATTCCCCAACATCTGGGTCTTCTATAATTCCTAAGCTTTCAGCAGCATTTGGAATGAGATTTTTGCATACTTGTTCAGTCGAACCATTTGCATTTATAGGATTGGAAGTATTTGAAGATACCATTGCTACAATTGCAAATGATAAGTTAACTCGCATAGCGTAGGACGCAACAAACCCCCAAAATCCCCAGAATGCCATGACATGTCGACAGCCCCATCCTTCTGAAAATCCAATAAAAGCTTTATGAAAATGCTGTCAAATAAATAAGTAATCAATTAATTTAGACTTGCAGTCTTGCAAAGCATGTATCAATATATCATTGTACTAAAGAAAGTAGTCAAGTATAGTAGAATTATCATTTCTTATGGTATTTACATGCTCTGGTTTTGGTTGTTACTTTACATGTAAAGTAAAACAGTCAGAGTGAAATTATTGAAATTAATTGGTCTTACGAATTGGAATTATAGATACACAACATCGACGAAACTTTGCAGAATAGTGTAGGGTCATTGCGCAAAATAAAATTACAGATTTGTCAATATTCATGTTTTTATTTCACTTATCTCTGAACCTTGAGATGCATATCGCAATTAATACCAACATACGTGTGAATTTTTTTGTGTACTATAAAATACTTATCTCAGTAAAATGAATACGGAACATTATAGTAACCCAGCCAATTATATGTATGTACGTCTACGAAGATACAGACCAACAAAAAATGAATGACAAAAGCCATCATATACAAATACTTATTCCAATATTTTATCGCAAATACATTGATAAAAAAGACCGTTATGTCGCTTATGTCCACAGCTCATGTTATGATGACCCCAACGTCCAATTTCATGAAGCATCATTCATGCGAATAAAGGATTTTATTTTATTCTTCTAAGCCAAACGACTCGACTCGACTGACCGTAAGTATTCTATCTTGTATCTTTATAAGTCTTATGCGTGTCAAAAATATAAATAAATGTTGACACGCATAAAACTCTAATTAGGCTTAAAGCATGAAAGAAAGAAATGGAAATTAGATTTTAATTGCTTACCGGGCTTAATAAATTGTGATCCATCTCTGCTGTCATCTTCATCTGTATCTTCATGTGTATAGCTGCCACTTAGATTTTCTGGACTATTATTATGGCTTCTACTATCCATGATACTAGGAGACCCTTTTCTTCGTACTGGCATGTTTCTTAAAATGACTAATGTTGAAGGATAAACTTGGCCTACAACAATCTCCTTTTTTAAAGATAAACCGTGGTTAAACTAATACTGTATCAAATAAATCTATTTTTAAACAGGAAATTCCAGTAAGTGCAATGGTGTTGGATATTACAATACAATATTTAGGAGTTGAACAAGATTAAGAATGTAAAGCTATGTTTCTAGTTTCTGCTTATTATGTTACAAAAATAATCTATAAGCCAAGAAAGCTTAACTTCACTTAAAGCTCTTCTTACTTAAAAGTATCTACTTACCAAACAAAATCTCCTTCATATATATTCATGAATATGTAAGTAAATATTTATATTCTGATTTTACTATCTTAATATTGACTGTCTACTTGACAGAATCTTAACATAACGCTATCTAGTCTGGAGTCTGAAGAGTAGGGGTATATTTATCTATCATAACAAATTGATTTACGATACAAGTGTAATATAACTAATAAAGCTTCTTAAAATGGTTAAAAGCAGTTGAAGCGCTGCTGGATTACGGACGTATAGGTCTATTTTGATTAAGTTTTGTGACTAAAGTGCAGCATATTTACAAATATGAAGGTAAGTTGTGGATCACGAAACCATTTTGACGGGCTGAAAATGAAATAGAATCAAATAATTTAAAAAATCTGAAGTATAGACTTCAGACACTTTGAAATAAGTCCACGCACTGCTGAATACACGCTTATATGATGCATACTTTTTTCTGAGCTAATAGTTTTATTTTGTACTAATGCTAAAGTAAGTAAGTCCTGCTAGCAAGTCCTGTATATAGGTACAAATAAAAATATCAAATTGATAATTTTGTATAATTCCATAATTTTGTTTGTAATTAAGGACATAGACAAAAATATTTTTGTACAACAGCACAGAACAGAGTACAAAGCGTGATTTACAGTAGCTGAGTAGCTATGTACTGACTACTAATAAACTGCCCACCTAAATACCTACACATAAGTATAAGTATTTAATGATCACCTGGAAGCATATAAATGTAGGCTATACTATTAATTCTGCCCTTCAGTAGGGCTATTCAATAGAGTAATAAATTATCGCATTCTGTCAATATTACACAGGAATTACAGAATTTCTCACATTTATTTTTAAACTAATTTTAAAACACCTGTTGAACTGAACTTGCTCCAAAAGTTAAATACATATACACATTGTACTGTACAGATTACGAATTCAATTACATAAACTCACAAATTGCAGCCAGTCGATTAATTTTCTTACGTCAATATACACAAAGTTTTATAATAATTTTAGTACCCCTTTGTACTGTAGCACTGTACTTTAGCGTGCCTTTATTAAGACTCATTTAACGGCACCCTTTGGTATAACCCCAACCCTACATTATATATCTAGTTAAGTTCTGATATTAGATATTGTTAGATTAGCAATAAATCTTTGGGTTTTATATTAACCTGTCAAATGGATAATGTCTTTACTTCGCGGACTATCATTTTTCCTCATTTCTCTTGATAATTTTTGATGGCTAGAAAATTAACTCCTACTTTTTATGACAACTTTACTTCTATTAAAATTAAAATAAATTAAAGAAATACAGAAAATACTCTTTTCGAAAGAGGATTACCTTTACACCTTCCCTACGCGTTTTGTACAGATGCAAACTATAACAGTAATTAACATGAATTAGGACATGACAGATCAGATCGACCACGTAATCTTAATTACAATTACAGCTAATATGCTTACATATAAGCATGTTGTAACTTTAAGTACCTTTAATGTACGTGTTTGAATGGAAAGGAAAGTTTACGTCAAATCCCATTTATTTGCTTCACTAAACTATACATAACATATGGGTTGGTTAGAGGAGATTACTAAAGCAAATTAGTCTCGTGTATTTGCACGAGAACCTAAATAAATGATAAACCTCGTTTGTATCATGGAGCGCCTATAACATGTGAAATACAGTGCAAATAAGTGCATGTGTTTTCCTTTTACTACAAATCCTAACGCGGCTCTTATAAAATTGTCTTACTGCAAGCTGCAATGCCACGTGCTGGTTGACTTGTGCAAACTTTTCCCAATTATTTTGATTAAAAATTTGGTTTTTTGGCATTAGCATATATCAGTGACTGTTAATAATCGGTTTAATAATTAGCAATTAGCTAACTACCTAAAATGCAAGTTGAGAAACAAGATACTGGAGAAAATATAAAATCTATCCAGGTGGACAAACCCCTGGAAGTCGAATTAGATGTTGGAGCTTTACTTGTTTCGGATCCTAATGAAGTGTCCCTAAAAGAAATACGGTAAGTCTATAATTCATTAATCATTAATCTAATTTCATGTTTTTGTGCAGCATTCGTTTCATGTTAGTGAAATATTTCATCTTAATTGGTGTATTGTAAAAGCAATCTTATCTTTTTGTATTAGATCTAAAACTGATGAATACATTAAATCGCTTACAAGAGGGAATACGCAGCTCCTGATAAATAAAGTATGGACTATCCCATTTGAAAGAGTTGACGATGTAGTCATTGCTAAACTTCCGAAACCAAAATACATTCTACCTAGAGAAAAGCCAACTCCAAAAGCTAAACCGCTAACCAAATGGCAAGCGTATGCTAAGGAGAAGGGTGTCAATAAACGGAAGAAGGCAAAACTTGTATGGGATGAACTGGTGAATGTAAGTTGATGTTATAAGTAGTTGTAATTGTGTGCTATATTGTCAATTGTGGGTGGCTTAATTGTATGTAAATTATTTAACTGCCAACATTTGTGTTATTTAGAAATGGGTACCTCGGTTCGGATATAGACGCGCAGAAAATGAGCACGAGAAAGACTGGGTGCTGGAAGTTCCCAAGAATGTGGACCCCATGGAAGACCAATTTGAAAAGAAATCAGAGGCTAAATCAGAAAGAGTAGCCAAAAATGAGCTGCAGCGTTTGAAAAATATAGCAAGAACTAGAAACGTGCAAGTTCCCTCAACAGGACTTATACCAACGGAAAGGCCTACTAAAAATGAGGTAAACCATTACTGAATTTTTTTCATTCACATTTCTCCGACAATATTGTATTCGTTCTTATATATACCTACCTTCAAGATGTAATTTAATCCAACCGTACTAATCATGTGTTTTTCAGTTACATCAATCTGTCCACGTGGCCAAAAAAGCTACAGCATCATTGGGAAAGTTTCAAAAACGTTTACCGAAGGAGAAGCCTTTGAAAAACACTGGGAAAAAGCGACAATTTGAACCGCTTGTTCAAAAACCTGGGACTGAGAAAGCTAAGAATTTGGATCTTTTAGACAGGATTATGAACAAAAAGCCTAAGTTTGATGTTGAAAAAGCTGTTAACAGAGAAGTGGCTAGAGATGAAACAGAGTAAGTTCAAAGTTATAAAACAAATAAGTAAGCATTTAATGACAATGACGCTAACGTATGCTCATGGCTTCGCAGTTTTTATTTCTTGAGAAAGTTATTTAGAAAGCCACATGTGCTCGATTGTATTTAAATACAAGCAAAACAGTTTATTTTCACTGCTAACTACAACTGTGGTGGTGGTTGGTGGTGTGTAATCTACAGTATGTTCGATCGAACATAAGCTCACAGGCTCACAGTCCTTATCTCCACGGGTTATCTTTCACCACCAACATATTATAGAACATAATTATTACTCCACGTTATGATGTTGCAAGCAACTTCCATTATTGTTTGGGATATTTGCTATCCCTGGTCCTGCTAGCGTTAATTGAAATCTAGCCCTAATGCTTACTTGGTAGGTAATAAAATATAATACTAATACAACTTGCAGTGATAGTTTACATGGAGAAAGTTAGGACTACATAAGAATATGTTCTAATGTGCTGCTTCTTGAACATTATATTGTTGTATTTTTATAGGTATAAGAAGTAGAACTAGTAGAAGTGTATTTTAATTATTTATTGGATAGCATATTTGCCTATGTACAGATTGAGTCTTTAATATAGATGCACTATAGATATACGTGGAGAAAGTTATACACGCTAAACACTACTGCTTGAAGCTTTTGGGAAACCTTGGCATGGCCTCCGAAAGAAAGGGTGGAATTGTACATCATGAATGAATGAGGCCATTCAACGGTTACCCTAAAGCTTCAAACAGTGCAGTGTTTAGTCTGTATAACTTTCTCCATGTGTTTCTATAATGCATAATGCATCTATATTTGTGAATAGTACTGTACATACAATACAAATACACGGAGAAAGTATACAACGTTCGTCGCCATTTTGAAATCAATCACTGACAATTGTACGCTCGTATTTCATTTACCAGTGTAATCCTCAAGCACACATTAAAATAGCCGCATAAACAGTCTAATCACGAAAAGGTGAAAATTGCAGTGAAAGTCGTAGGTGGCTTTCCTAAGGAAAAAGGGAAAGCATTCTGAGTAACATTAGCTTTTAGATAGATTGATATAAAATAAATATTATGATCCTGTTCTGTTTCTTACTACTTATTATTTCTACTACCAATACTCATAATTATAATAGATGATGCTTATTGATATTGATGGATTGGTTTATAATTACAGGCAAGGGGAGGGCAAAAGAGGCAGAGGCGGAGCTGCTGGTGGGCGTAAAAATTCCAAAACTAAGAAGGGCTCCGCTCGTCAAGGAAGTTTCAAGAAAGGACGATCGTCCGTTCGGTCGAGGCCTAAGAGAAAGATGCATTAAACTTTCAGTCCCCATTATTTTTTAATTTTAGTTATTATACAGTAAATTACTCGCAATAAAAATGTCAGTTGTAAGCGAAGCATGTTTTTCAAAGTATTCTAATTACGCATTTCTACATTGATCTTTTAAATCTTTACTGAAGTAAAGTAAAGTATATTTTGTTAGTTAGTGGAAAGTGAAAGTGCTCTCATTTCACTAATATTTTTTACTAACAATACTCAATTGTTTACATTTACATATTATATGTAATCATTGCATTGGTTGCAATAATGTACTGTGTTTCATTGACCACGACGAAGAAGCTCTAGCTCACAGGAACAAAGTTATCAAAGATAACCTTGTCATATACGTCTAAAGTATTGATAACGAGAAAGTTCACTTTCTCTTTCTTACGCCTACATTTTTACCTAATTTAGTCCTTAACTGCAACTGGCAATATTACACAGTGCTCCTTATCTATTCATTTGTTTGCAGAATTTTACAAGTGCAACTTGTCAACACAATCGTGGGTTTCGTCTTTCAATAGTTTTCTTATCGTTTTTGCTATAGCATACCAATTATATATAGTAGTATCTTATCGTATTAGATTTTTCATGTCTTGTGGTTAAACCCTAAAAGTAAGATACAATACACTTACCATTTACCACATTCATACCACTGAAATAAGAGACTTGAATATTGTCTCGTATTTTAGAGCAGCTCATCAGAATAACATAGTAGCTAGGTACTTATAATATTCGAAAAGATCATTAATTACAATATTACATACATCCTTAACTTACCAGTCACAGACTGCATAAAGTCACCGTAATGATGTAGAAACTGAAAACCTAAGAGTTAAGGATTTAGATCTGTGGTTGAGAGAATGAAAGAATTGAGAACCTATGGATCTATGTTATGAAAGCAAGCAAGATGAAGATGACTCAACATCACATTTCTTCATATATAGTAGGTAGGTAGGTACCTTTATTATACACATTATATGTATTTGTATGCATACATAGAGCATCAAGACAATACACATGTTTAAGTTTGTGCTATGACTTTTTAGGTATCACGTATGTACATATTAGTACGGTAGTATCTAAAGGACCATTGGGAAACATCTGCTTTCATCTGTCATATAAGTATTACTGCTGAGCTGATTTCTGGATATTAGTATCATGATGACTGCTGAAGACTGCATATATATGTATTTAACAGGTATGTGCCTTTGTTGCGTAATAATTTAATACATACTATCTGGTACCTTATGCATTAAATATAAAATATATAGTCATTGAAATAGAAATCTAATTTTTTTTCTTTAGTCTAAATAACCCTTTCAGTACTTAGCTTAGTACTCAACTTAGTGCTAAATATATCCATCCGTATGTGAAGAAAGCAAGCAATTGAATATTACTTGTGCTTTATTGTATCTATAGAAATTGATAAAACAAATAATTTATTACAAGATCTTTTTGTTTTGACAGGAGAATGAGCTCGCTTAGATTAGAGAGTCAAGATGATGCAAGATATCAGCACATAAGTTTAGCGTAAGCGTATTTTTCAGTAGCTTTTGTGTCATCAGCTTTAACATCGAAAAAGCAAAAAAGTAATTTATCTGATTGGTGATGATCCCGTAGATAGTACATAATTACTATCCAGTACTGGGATTTCACCTCTGCAGCTACATTCTCTAGTAGATAACCTGTTTTGACCTATATACTGCCGACAAAACAAACTCCGGATGCGGACATGAATTTTAGCACTATTGTCAGTCGTAGTATACGTCATGTTCTTGAGAACACAGCTCAGGGTAGTAGTATTCGCACGGAAACTTCTTATGTTCAAGAAATAACCGGGCGGTCCAATGTAGACAGCGTAAGTGCTGTATAATACTGTATACTCCAAAAAGGGGCTTAAGTATAATAATATGTACATAATGACATAATTGTGCATAATTTGTGATTTAGGTAGCTTCGTATCCTGTGTGTCACCGAGCAGGATGTATAGTTCTTCATGGCCCAGTCGTATCTACGGGATTTACTTTATCCCGGCCCTCAAGATACAACTTAATTCTTCACCTTCCCAATTCGGATAAAATGTTCAGCTTGTTCCGCTCGGACGATGAAAAGGACGCTTTTGAAATTTTCACTGTTTATAAAGAATCATTTCCAACTTTGATCGCCGTAGACCCAACGGTAACTTAATTTCCTATTTACTTTGTATTTAAGCTTGTCTGTGTTTTGTAATATACGTAAACATTTTTAAATTGGATCTGAATTTGTTTTCACGTATTTAGTTAGGCGATAAAGACAAGCTTGAACGGATCGCTATGAAATTAAGGGAAAACAAGGGATGGTCTGCAGTACACATCTGTGCAGCCTTTGATTATTCCAAATTATTGTACAACGACCGCATGAAGGGGTAACAATTTTGTTTGTGGATTAAGTAGTTAAGATTTAACTAATTACGTACAGCGCAAGCTGTACAGTTTGTAAATTGACATTTGCCAACTAATTTCTATTCTCTTTAAATACAGATTAATTAATCAGCAAGACGATGAACAACTAAGAACTCCTTTACATATCGCCATCGCTTATAAAAACTATACATCAACATTAGTTTTATTAGACTTGGGAGCTCAAATCGACATAAAGGACAAACGTGGAAATTCGATTTTTCATTTAGCTGCAGACTCGAGTGTTCAAATTTTACAGTTGTTAGAAAGCCGACTCACGGATACAAATAAAAATCTTATGAATGATTTAAATGGAGAGGGTTTTACGGCTCTACACCTTTCTTGTAAGGCTAATAACGCGGACACCGTGAAGGTAATTGCTATTTACAAGTATAGCACTTATTACGTATTCTTATTGTATCATTAGTCAGTAACATTTCAGCAATGTAGAGTAGCTAACAATGTTGGTTTGATTTCATAACTTCCATTCCTATTTTCATATACCCTATTTTGATTACATCACATCTCACCCTTTTACGTAACTCATCCTTCTTTCGCTTTTATCCTTATTTTTATTAGTTGCTTCTTAACATGGGCGCTAATGTAAATATCCCGTCTCCCAAAGAAGGATTTCCTATTCACAGTGCAGTAAAAGCTCGTTCTGTTTATTCTATCAAGGAACTCATAACTCAAAATCCAGATCAACTTCGTTTAAAGGTAAGTTACTGTAAAACCATTATTGGGATAATAGTTACTAGTGAAATTTATTATTACCATAAAAATAAATCTTTGATACGAATTTTAAGGATTTGTCAGGAGGAGGTACTCCATTACACTGGGCTAGCGGATCTGAAACTTTAATTCCTTTACTTGAACTTGGTTGTGACCCGAATATTACAAATAATCTGGGATGTACACCTTTACACAATGCTGCCCGTCGAGGATGTCTCAAAAGTTCTTTAACTCTTCTATGTCACCAAGCATTTCCTGATATGAAAGGGGAATATGGCGAAACAGCTTTACATATAGCCTCCAGGTCGGGCTTTAAACCAATTATGCAAGCCTTGATAGTGTTTGGTGCAGATTTAAATCTACTGAATGACATGGGATATTCTGCCAGACATATGATAGCTACTTCCCAAAGAGAGGACAAAAATCATGTTCTTTACATATTAAGTGCAGTGGGGGCATTAAGGTAATTTTTGATATTTTAATTACTGTAGCTAAATATCGCCTAGAACCATTTTTTCTAGAAAAATAACCACTATTTCTCTATAATTATAGATGCCCGGAGTCCAGAAAAGGTGAATGTAGTGAAGGATGTATATTTGGAGGAACTTACAATGGTATATGTCCTCCTGACTTCTTCCCAGGCACAACTCCGAATATGATTCATGAAGCCTTACATGCCTTCTCTGTTCGAAGACAAGTTCGAGAGAGAATTGATTCAGAATCAGGTGACCCAATGGATTTTGACCGCTTGGACCTTAAGGAAGATCAGGGTCCGGCAGCTAAACGACGAACACCAGAGAAAGGGACAGACTTGGGTTCACAAATTGGAGGAAGACTTCTTTGTCTAGATGGAGGAGGAATAAGGGGCCTTATTCTTATTCAGATGCTCTTTGTTATTGAACAAGTATTATGATTTAACAAGACTGTCACATATAGATATGAATGTATGTTGTAAATTCCAGAACAGCTATTGGTATTATTTACATTTCCAGGAGTTGGGGATTCCAGTAATAGAGGCCTTTGACTGGGTGGCGGGTACAAGTACCGGAGGAATTCTTGCCTTAGCTCTTGCATGTGGCAAAAGTGTTTCGGAAACGCAAGCAATTTATCTCCGCCTGAAAGATAAAGTATTTGTAGGCGAAAGGCCGTATAAGTCCGAAGTAATGGAAGAATTTCTGAAGCAAGAATTCGGCGAAGAAAGAACAATGAGCAGTATTCGTCGTCCTAGGTTAGTACTTTAATCTTTTTCAAAAGGGATCAATTTTCATCATGATTTTATTTATAAAATTTCACATGTCCTCTGTTTATTCAGATTGATGATCACCAGCTGCGTAGTGGACCGTCGTCCTTGTGACTTGCATATATTTCGAAATTACCTTTCTCCAGCCACTCTACTCAACGAATATGATCCTCATTTTCGATTTCCAGAGGATCAGTATGTGTGGGAAACGGCTAAGATTACCGGAGCTGCTCCGTCATATTTCCGTCTGGACAATGCGCAGTTAATAGACGGTGGCCTCATAGCAAACAATCCAACACTGGATGCACTGACAGAGCTGCAACAATTTAATTCAGCAATGCGTGCCATAGGTCAGTTGAAGGATCGTTTTCGTGTTCCTACGGTTGTCGTTTCTCTAGGGACCGGAATTCAACCGAAAGTTGATTCTCATGCGGGTACCTTGGACATAACATGGCCAAATGGCATATTGGACGCAATTACTAAAGTTCCAAGACTCGCCAATCTAGTGAATCTACTTATAGATCAGGTAAATGTCAATTTTTGCTTTGTAAAGTAACGTATGTCATGTTGGTTTTTGGTTTAATGGAAGTATGTTTGTTTTAGGCTACTCAGACAGAAGGGCAGGTAGTCGAAAGAGGGCGAGCCTGGTGCTCATCAATTGGAGTTCCATTTTTTAGATTTTCTCCTAGAATGACAACTTTTGTAGATTTGGATGAGAAAAATGACGAAGTGTTGGTTAACCTTTTGTGGGAAACTAGAGCTTATATGCTATCCAATAGGCCTAGTATAGTGGAGTTAAAGCATCATCTATTTAAAAATGGAAGTCCTCCTCCAGAAGACATTTAAAAAAGACAAAACGCTTTAATTATAAGTGACTTGAATTCAGCCATACCTATTAATTTCTTTTGTAAGTAGCGCATAGCATTTGGGTTTTGTGCTAATTAACCTAATTTCCTTGTAGAACTGTTTAACACCTACAATGCAAGTCAAAATCAAAGTAACATTCATTCTATCGATTAGGTGATAATATGAATGCTTATATTATTTATAGTGCAATGTGCAATTCCAAATTCCAAAATACAATGCAATGTGAAGGTGATCTAGGTATTACAGATATAAGTAACAAGCATGATAACTAGCAATATAGTTAATTTGTAATAAACATAGCCGCATGCATACATGAGAGATCAATTTGGGGCTCTCTCGCTCGTAAGATAATACATTCATTCGTATAATACCTATACTACAGCATTTACCGATGTGTGATATTTAATAAATAGTTTCGTTTGGAAATTTCGAACTGCCAAACGTGTACGTTAAAATAAATTACAATGCAGAAATTAAAATTATTGGTGGAATTATTTGCAAAAGCATTGTGCTATATACATAGTAACAGTAATTAATGATAGTTCTTTTTATTTAGACTTTATCGGTCAGTCATTATTGTATATAAATTAATCGATATAATCATCCATACTATCTTCATCTTTAATTACCGCCGAGGTTGCCATTCCGTTGGCAAGAAAACTAGAGTCCTTAAAACTGACGCTTAATTCCATTTCAATAGAATCTTCGTCATGAGAATTTACACGACGACGACGGGTCTCCTCTTTTTCAATCTTCACTTCTGGCAAATACGGTTCGTATAATCTGTATATTGGGTCGATCCATTTTCTAGACCTAAAAAGAAGATAAACATTTAGTTACCAACAATTAATAATCTATGGCATACTAATAGTACTAATAGGTATTACAATGCATAAATAAGCTATGCAATACCTCGGTAAGAGAAAAGGGTCAAACGGGAAAAAGCACTCCATGCTATTCATCGCAATAGCGGCTGCTTCTTCACCGAGATCATCAAGAGACTCAGCCAAAATAGTCGGTATCGTAGCACGTTCGTTTCTCTCTAAAACGGTTCTGCAATAAGAAATTTGGTGAAAATGGGCAGCATTAACGAAATTTCCTGCAACCATCTCTACACAAGCCTTCAAAGGGTTTAAATCACACGTAACCAATCGTCCTAGATTTAGCGTCCTCGTGTAGGCCACACCTATTGTAAGAACGTCAACAAATTATAATCAAAAAGTGCATTTAAAAATTTACACCACGACGAGCATTTAATAATTAGCTGCACTGCATTTGTTCCCATTAACAAATAATAATTTCTTACATTTGCGACTGCCAATGAGCTCCTTGTTCCTAAATGCGAATACATAAAATATGGCTTGACAAACGGCGTAAAATGGGAAATGCGATTGAATATTAACAGTAGACCAATGACAAGTTTTCACGCTTATATCGACATAGTTATTTGCCCAGTCTGTCATACGAGTCAGCCACCTTTTCACAGTCCTGTAATAAAAATATAAGATTGTACACATGAAATTCGAAACATGGAATACGAAATCTTAGCGTTAGCGGCATTTAAGGCCTCCCCTCTGATAAAGTTAAAGATTGAAAAATGTGTTTAAAAAACGAACACTTACTTAATAGGAATAAATAACCCTCTTGCCAATAAACCGGACATATTTGCCATAGATTGTATGCGAACAACCATGGGTAAAAACGTAGAAGTTGCTTTTGTCCACAAAAATTCTAAAAACTTGGTAGCGTACACAGATTGTTGGCTTATCAAGTAGAAAAACAAAAACTGGACATGATTTGCACTAAACGCAGTTAATAACTCCTTCTCAAAAGTCGAACACAAACTTTCAAACACATTGTCTAGTTCTCTGACTCCGTAGTCATTGGGAATTAGTAAGTCAGAATCGAAGTATTCAAACAATTGACTCATGCACAAATCGAGAACGGTGATCAAAGGATTTGCTTCCTTGTCATTCTCAAAGGAAGAATCACAATCCATAGATAGATCAATGTGTCCTCCTCCCTCCGCTTTTATTTTCGTTAGCATTGTTGAATTTTGTTGAGCTTCATGCATTTCCTCAACATCCTCCCGAGGAATATTGACGTCAATTCTGCACAATCTAGAAAACATTTACGTTTATCATTAACATCTTAGGCGTTAATATACTTCCGAGACTTGCGCGCTCAAGACAATAACAAGGGTGTAAGTACACAACCCAATCTACGCAATATTTTATTTTAATCGCTTACTTGTGTACTATAAGTTGCAATAACTGAAATCTTGACTGTGGCATGTATTCCATTGTCTTTATAAGATTCGATAGATAACAAAAATGAACATGTGGTCCTTTAGTCATGTAAGGGTAAGCCGCTTCCATCGTTTTCGTGCAACTGTCTTTGATCCTGAAATTGTAATAATAACAATACAAGAATACAACTCCGTTTTGAGAATTCGTTTTCAAAAATAACGACAATAACAATGTCCATCGACTTACATAGGAAATGACTCCACAATTCTTTTCAAATTGCGATGAGCAATGGAAAACACTTTTTGCTCCACGGCTAGTATTTCGTCTGGTTTCTTTACTACTTGAGTGGGTGGTACGAACCTGAAGACCATTGACTGCATAGCTTGTCCAGCAAAACCAGGTCGTACTACCATTAGTTCGGCCATGAAACTTTCAACGCTTCTTACGATTTTGCTTGACCTTATTATCCAGTTTCCATTCTAAAAAGAAAATTAACTGATTTCATAAAGGGCGTCTTAAAAATTATTTATGTTAACTTACAATACAACGTATAGTACAGATATTCAAAAAGGACAAGTGTGCTATGTTCCGATGTCTTACAATTATTTGCTCCAAAAGTGGATTCATTTTCTCGTCCAAAGCATCTAATTTGGTTTTCAAACCTTCAATCAGCTTCATGAAGGTTTCGTCCTGCAAATAGAATAGTATTGAAAAAATTATTACATGGCTTACCGTATACTATACTATGCTATACACTACGCTATGCTATACATCTACCACCTTACTTAGAATTATGCCACCATAATCAAAAGATGTATTATAATTTATAATAGATAATACAAAGATACAACATACATTAATATTTTCCCAATCATTAAGACAGAAAATGAGCCTTTTAAGTTCCCTAGTTCTCTCAGCAGCATTTTCTGTTGAAATAATATCTCCAAGTTTTGGTATGATTCCATTTACAACAGAGTCTTTAGATGGTCCAACGGCTGTAGGGGCTGCTCTTCTAAGTAAATCTTCAGGCTTGATGTAGGATCTCGTAGCTGAATTTCCGAGTTTATAAGAGCCAGTGCTATTTGCATCTCCATTAATTGCAAGTAGTCGGGCTTTGTCGATAAATTGATTTGAAGGCGCTTCCGTTCCTTCCTTCTTACCTTTACCCCTTAAGCCCCCTAAAGCTGGGGAAGGTAGTGGGGGTTCTGATTGAAATATTGACTGATTCTTTTTCTTTCTAGAAATCATGTTTATGTTAGATGACTTGCTTTGTTATCAAACTTTAAAAAGTCCACCTCCCACTCGAAGTCACTTGTCCTTGATGAATATTTAATTATCAAGCTTTACAAATTACGAATTATGTTTTATTAGTTTGGGAACTTATATCGTAACTTGAAGTAACAATGTTTTATAAACATTATCATCTACATTTTCCAAACACCAAAACCAAAACAGTGAAGCCTGCTTGACACTGGAACATCTGTTTTGTTTAACAAACCCCCGAACATGTAAGAAGGTCACGGACCACGGATGGCAATCAATCACAAACGATGCTGAATGTTGCACACGACTTTACAAGCTAAACTTTTAATTGGTATTAATTATTAATTAAATTACCTATTTCATTTTTACTTTTTCTCTGCGAGCATGGTCAAAAGGAAGACGAGACGACGACCATGCATTGTTTGGATTTTAAATCATTCGCACTTTGCCTCTGCTCTACCTGGAGGTTAGTACGAATATGTATTATTATTATTTGAATTTTAAAGGCACGAACGAGAAGAGTGCATATTAAAGATAGAAAGTGTCCTGGGGTTTGATGAGACGAATGAGACCGAATTGGTACGATCTTGACGCTGGCGGGTAGCAAACAGTCAATCTAGGATGAGAAGATGTATACTCTACCATTTCTTACTTAACCCAAAAGCTGCACAGAATAGATCCGACAATTCACAGGAGAGGATTTTGAAAAATATTAGTTACTTTATGAAATTGGGGTGAACTGCAGTTAACTGTCTGGAAAATGCTATGCTATATAGCATAGCATAGCATAGCATAGCATAGCATAGCATAGCATAGCATAGCATAGCATAGCATGTAGCATAGCATAGCATTGTTTCGAAATAATTAGGCTAGG
>JAQFYC010004606.1:0-16634 GCA_034694165.1 Tomocerus mixtus | reverse complement strand
TATAAGGATAATGATACCTACCTTTTGCGACAAATTAGTGCTGAAGAACTCAAATAGGCAAACAAACAAATATGCAGCACTGATACTAATAGTCATTCCAACTGTGACGACTAGAACATCTTTATAATAACAATGAAATAAGCGATTGCACTTCGGCGGAGTTACACTCATACTACACTCTTTGAAAATCGGTCTACGGATCACTGACACTGATTTAGGTCAATTTGAAATATAAATGGAAAGAAAGAGCAAAAATATGCAGGGGGCGGAGCATGTCAAAGATGCAACCCAAACATATGAGGAGAGAACTGTAAATATTATAATACGCTATGTATGAAGGTTTGTAGGGGTCCCGCGTACAATAATATAAATGACCAACGAGAAAAAAGCACACAACACCTTATATTATAATATATACCTGCGTGAAAAAGCACAAGTTGGCTCAAAAATTATGCATGCATATATTTAATATGTATACGTGTAACAAGAAACAATTAATTTATTATGGTTGTTTGTAAGTATGGCACTGTGCGATTCTACTTAAACCGACAATAACTTTTTAACGGTTCAATGTTTTCGAATACAGTTTTCAGGAATCAATACAAATCAATACATGTATGCATGACGTGTATCACAGTACCCCAGATTGCTTTGGGCATTATGAGATTCAACAAAAAGTGCTAATAACTTTGCATCAGTTCCAATATTTTGAATGCCGTATTCAGTTTTGAATATATATAGGTAGGCATGTGAGTCTCACAGTGCCCCAATTTATTAGTAAGTGTTGTTTCACAATTTTGTTACCCCATTGACCAATGATTTATTTCTAGTGTATGCAATTGTTAAAAATAATATTTTAATTGATGACAATGTAAATCTGCGGATGTAAACAGAAACTTTATTTTGGGAGGATCTCCTCATTCACTAAAAATAAAGTTTTATTGGTTTTTGTTGAAAAGGTGCTGAAAGTTGTAGAAAATGATGACAAAGACAACAAATATGTTGTCAAAGATAGAATCACGCCGAACACCACACAAAGAACGAACCCATAACCCTGAATTTGCACACAATGAAGCTAGCACTTTTATTTTTTGCTGTTCGTATATGTTTTAGAACATCCATTTTATTTATAAGTAGAATACAGGTTATGCCGACGTGGAACAGTAATAATTGCTGTGTATAAAATGCAATGCTTACTACATTACATTACTTAAATAAAATTATACATTTACTGTTGAACTTTTACGTTGGTGGACTTCGAGCTCGGAATGGGACTTCCAATACACTACTGGGAAAATATGAGACACTTCCGCTCTATTACAGATAGTATTATTAATAATGTATATTATAATTTATACCTACATTATCACACCTGTCTAATCAGTAATCAGCTAATAAATAAATATATACTGGACAAAAGTATGTGAGTAATTATAAGATGACTATTTTCTAGAAAGTTGCGAACATTATTACTTTTAGATGGCATTGTTTGCTAATGTTTGAGTTATAATGCTGCTTAGATAAACTATCCGCAGACATGGCATACGAAATATTTCGCATGCAATAATGAATTTAAGGATAATATAATATCTCGTCCTGTTTGCGAAAAGTGAAATGAATCCGTCAGAATACTATCAGGGAACACCCTACGAGAGTATTTGAAATGAAAGTATTTACGAATTAATGCATTTCTTCGGAATCCCTTAAAGTAAAAACATATTATTCTGATAAAGTATTTTATTATTTATTTTCAAATGACAAACCTTCCCTCAGTAAATATCAACCGATATTAGGCCCTTCATGCGAAACATGAGAGGATGAACATTACGAAGACTTTCGCATATGAAGCTTAAATGTTCTGTAATCAGTATCTTCATTTCTTAGAAACTTTATTCTGGAACTGAACTACTCCCGCTTTTGTGTCGAGCTACCCTGAATTGGGATCTGTATATTTAAATCTTCTAGCGACGCCGATGATACTGTAAAAAAACAATTACTTATAAATAATTCGCAAACTAATTAATTATACATGTATGAACTATATGGTTGTATTTAAGTACCCACCATTCCTCTCTGCTAGATCAGAAATATCCTCTGTCCCAATTTAAAAATTATAATCTGTTTCATATAACGCTTCATTTTGTGCATTTGAAAACTGAGTTTTGCATTTAATTGATTGTTGAATAAAAATCACAGTTTCATTTTAAATGTTATATAAACTCACCTGCGCATTTATTGCATTCAATTTGCTGTAGTTTAGCTGACAAAGTAGTTAAATTCGCATCTTCGGAGGCAATAGAAATCCACTGCGACATAATACTTCTCGTGACCTCGGTTATAGGGTTACGCTGAAACAACCTTTCCAAGTCAAAAATCATCCCATTGCGAAATCCCAATTCTTTGCAGAGTATTTTCCATTGGGTGCAAAAAAGAAGATCGTCAGTGAGAATTGTGATGACTTCAAAACTGTCAACTGGAATATACAGAAAATGAAATAGAAACATTGTCAACCTTTTTCCGTCATTATTTTGCTTAAGAAGGTAGCTATGCAGGTGATAGAACTTACCTGAGATGTTTCTCATTTTACCAAACAAAAAACAAAAATTAACGGAAATAATTATTTAATTGTTCAGCTGCACTTCTGTTTTGTGAGATTTCAGTCGTATTCAGTTTATGACACTTTTTCTTTGTGGGGCAACCAAATTTTGAAGATGAGGACAGGGAAGAATATATACAACTATGTGGAGAAGTAATAGCATTAGCCAAATAAGCAACTCGTTTGCAATAACTTGTAATTATACAAAGCTGTAATCTCCGGAGAACAAGGACTCGTCAAAAACTAGGGCACAATTAGTGAAGTCATTTTGTAATCTCACCCAAAAATTGAGTTTGAGCTTGTACCGGAATTTCTGATAAAATACTTTGGCTCTGACCTTTATATAGTGTGTAGGCACTTCAGGCAAGTGACAACCTTCAGGTGTTTAAGTAGTGAGCGTACAGAAATAAATGTATGTAAATAATTGCAAAGTATATGATAATATCTCCTATAAGTTTCCAATGGATAGCAGTGGTGAGTTTGACGCTAGTGTTGTTCCAATTAGTTGTGGTTTAGAGTGAGTAGGTGTAGTTTACCTAGAATAAAGAATTATTACAAAAACATCTCAAGCACAGGATGTGCGAAATTCAATTATTGTGAATTGTCTGTAAACATACATCCGGTCATGAATATAATGAGGTACGTGTGCTGAATCAACTTAATTATACGTATTATGCTACGTCACATATTTATATATATATGCTAACAGTATATACTTGACTGTGACATGATAACGAATTTTTATTATGAACTTCAAAGTCAGTTATATAATTCCATTATCTTTTGTCATTGTTATTGTACATGTAAGTGAGTGCATGTTACACAGGATACACAACGCAACCTCCAATATAATAATTTGAGACTTATGTGCACTATTTAAAATGGCATAAAATTACATTTTAACATTAATTTAATTAATTTTTGAAGTTACTTTACCTACCGAACACTTTCTAACACGTTTTTAAACTGTTAATAATATTTGGGTGTCCAAAGATTAATCGAAATATTTATATAAATTACAAATCCACTTGGATTTTCTGAACAATATGTTCATTTCCCGTTTCCAATAAGCAATACTTTAAGTCTTCCCATTTGCATTCCTGTCGTAGTACAATCTGGAATATTTCATCAACTTGTTCTACTCCAACAAGGGCTCTCTAAATTTCAAAACCTCAATAATAAATTATCATTGTCACTGTATATTGTACATGTTTACATCTAAATGTTAATAACTTACAATCATTGTAATTTCATTTTGTGTTAAAAGAAATTTTGCTCTCAAAAATATCAAAAGAGAAGGAATATCACGTAAATTTTGACAGATAAAGCCTGCGTGCTTTGTGATGGAGTCTTTCATTCTCTTGAAGGAAATTTCAGGGTTTGGAACTCTATTGTTCTGTGGCATATTATTTTGTGGAGTCTGAATGTTCAAATTTCCGAAATTATCTTATATATGTACAAAATAATTATAGTGTATGTATTAGTTTTTAATGTAATTGAATGTTTATTAGAAGTGAATAACTAATTATTAACAATGTATTCTTAATTATTTTCAAGGGTTAATTGGTCTCACCCTTTATCGCTAGTTCAGCAATATCCTCTGCAAAAGTTAAAACTAAATTAATTGTCCAATGCATTTACATTCAATTATAATACAAATATATATAATATATGTAGTTCATATTGTGTTTTGAACTTCTACTAAACTCACCCGCACACTTTTTGCAACCAATTTCCTGTAATTTGGCTGACAAATTATTTAAATTTGCGTCAGAAGAGGCAATTGATATCCAATTATTCATAATCTTCAATGTTACTTCTGTAATTGAGCTTTGCTTAGCCAGCTTTTCCAAATCGAATACCATTGCATTGCTAAATCTTAATACGTTGCAGAAAATTTTCCAGTGGTTGCAGAAAAGGTGGTCGTTTGCAAGAATTTGGACAACGTGGAAGCTATCAACTGAAAAACAATAATTAAGGACTTGTTTAGTTCAGAAACCATTAAATGTTTAGTTGTACAACGAATAATTACCTACCTGAGAGACCCGACATTGTTCGTTTATAATTGAGATGTCACTTGAAATCCAAAAATAATAAATTTATATTATATTGTACTGTAATTAAATTGTTGCTACTATGGTATTACCACAATTATAATTTAAACATTACAATATTAGATCGATTACACGAAATAGCGAAAAATAACCGAGTTAATTGTACATATGTTGCTGTTTTGCAAATACATGTAAGCAGAGCTGCAGCAGCTAATACATTATTTAGGTACCTAAGTATTTCCTGCTGATAAATCACAAATGCTGCATAATAGAATGAACATAATTACCCTATATCTCACTCTAATTGTGCTATACAAAAAATCCACCGCAATATTATACTCCGATTAATTGTTATATGATTATATGCATAAAATATATTATCAAACACTACTCAAGCAGAATTATATATGTATCTTGTAAGGATATCGATAAATGCAAAGCAGATAAACTGTCGTATATTCATATTACGTTTGTATGTTGCACAATGGTATATTAAAATAATAAATAATTGTTATATTTGCATGGATAATATTGCGGTGTATACTTAATTCCCTAGACTAAATATCATGCCTAATGTAGATGACGCTGCTATTTCTATGTCAAATAGTGTAGTGCGATGACGCAATCGATCAATTCCAACACTTTTATTTCAAAGATAGGATTAGTGGTTATGAAAACGTGAGACTTTTGAAATTATTCGGGAATTAGCATTACAGACATTTAACAAACCCTCAGGTTTGTGTCATGTTGCATTATTGGAAAACAATGGAAGGTTAAATTGTGCAATTTTAAATGCAACATGAATGAATTAGTGTAGCCTATATTTAATGAGCACATGAAATGTAGTATAAAATGCGTTCCACATCTAAGGATTACTGGGGACCATGCAAAACTCTTTCATTAAAATGTATTTTGTAATAAGCAAAGTAGTAACATTGTATTACGGGTGTCTAGTATAACGAGACCAGATCTGTATCGATTTGATATGCTATTGACACATGAATAAATCGGGATTTTACATTTTTTAGTAACATTGTATTTACTTTTGAAATTGAAAGCGTTCAATGCTTACTAAGCTAAATATACATTGAACTTTCTTCCACGAGTTTGCATACCATTTTAATAGTCCATTTACGCTTTCGTATTTGCCAAAGTGAAACATTAAATAGGCAGTGATAGGCAAGACAAAATATATTATAAATTGTTCTTAAATAGGTGGAAGATTCTCTATAAACGTTCTTTGGTTATTGAAAAAACTGTTCTATTCGTTAACCTTTTAATATTTAAAACAATTGATCGTTTGAGAAAAATACTTTGTGATTTTGAATGTGGTTCGGATTCGTACAGATTGGCAAACAAGTTCTAGAAAGAAGTTGAAGGAAAAATTTCAAAGTTCCAAATCCTCTTCGATTTTCAGTGCTACATGTTCATTTCCAGTTTCCGTTAGACAATATCTCAAGTCTTCCCATTTACAATCCAGTTTCCCCAAAGTCTGGAACAGATCATCGATTTGTTCTACCCCCACAAGAGTTTTCTAAAGTTTAACACAAAACCAAAACAAATTATTTTCATGTACATTTATATCTCTTAAATAGTTAGATAAATCTTCAAGGTATACGGTATGTAGTAGTTAATGCCCAACTTACTAGTTTTGTTATCTCATTTGGTCGAAGAAAGTCTCTTGTTCTCAAATATATCAGTAACGAAGGAACATCACGCAAATTTTCGCAAATGTAGGCAGAGTGTTTTGTGATTGATTTTTTCAACTTGTGGGAAAGTGAAACATTTTGGGGTACATTGTTTCCTGAATGTTGATCCTCTGTGTTATCCATATTATTTTCCTTTGAATCTAAAAATGTGTTAACAATCGTATACTTGAGTTTAACATTATTAAATATGTTTCTAGTTAATTGACATTGTTTAATAATTACCGTTCTTCTCTATTATATTTGCAATATCCTCTGAAAAGTTTTAGAACACAATGCAATTATTTATACTTAATGAAAAAGGTTGTTATCGCTTACATGTTATAATTTTATTTTTAAATCACTGTTAAGTTATTTCCACTTACTTGCACACTTCATGCATCCAATTTCCTTTAGGCGATAACATAAAGTATTTAAATTTGCTTCATCGTCGCCTACAGCCTTCCAATGAATCATAATTTGTCTAGCCACTTCAGTAATTGACTCTCTGTTGGCAAATCTTTCCAAGTCCACCATAATTGCATTGCGGAATCCCAACACGGTACAAAAAAGTCTCCAGTGACTGCAGAAAAGGACGTCGTCGGCCAGAGTTTGAATAACTTGAGCATTGTCAACTGAAATGTGAAACAAAATCAATTGAGCTGCGTACTGTAATCCCTTTATAGTTTTTAAACCATTTATTTAATTAGTTGAAAATGAATTTTTAAGTAATTACCTAGGACGGGGACCATTTTCAGTTTTAATTTTAGATTGCAATAGAGATTGTATTACTTAAAGATGGCTCTCTGCCAATTTTATCACATTCACCTTTGATTCTTTATTTGCAAAGTGTTAAAAACTGAGGAAATGAACAGTACGGTTGGGTAATTATTTCATATAAGAGTTGAAACCGCCAATTGATAACTGCTCTACCCCTCTATCCATTGCCAACAAAACGTGGAACTACAGATAGTAAGGTCACCCTTCAATAATCTCATCAATATCACCTACGATTTATTACCAACGTTAATTCATGATATAGATAACATGCTTGGGTTTGTTACATATACTTATAAAGCCTTATCATTATAAATAGCAATGGTATATTTATATATGTAATCTGCTCGTCCATTTAGCTGAAATATATTTATATGTTCTACGTTTTATGCAGAAATGTCTGATCTTTATTTTATTTAATACATACTACGCATTAATTACTATATCACCTATAATGACTTACGTTGCAACATAATTTGCCTATAAAATGGTTAATATTATTCATTCATAAGGTTGGTAGTTTATAAAATACAAATAGCAATACCAACAAATACAAGAGAGATACATTTAAGTATAAATATAAATAATAAGTCGTATTTAAATAAACAAAACATGGGAAAAGGGTGTAGCCAAGCTATGAGACTGAAACCCATTTTCATTTATAATTTAGGGTTTACATACATACTACACTTACCTTGGGAAACTGTAAAACACATAAAAGAAGTGTTGACACACTTCCATAAAGTTATAACATCTTTTGAGCAGAACAGAATCCCACAATACCCCAAAAATAATATTCTGTGAGAATGTGGGATATACATACAAGACAGTAAAAATTTCAGTTATGCTACGTAATATATTGAGTGCACATTATGGACATGCTTCAGTAATTTTACAGCATGTCATAAGTTGACCTAGCTTCACCCGAGGAACGAAATTGTCATTGACGACGAACTTCCATTGAACCTGCTCTACTCAATTCTTAAAGGATATGAAAAACACTGTACCGCTCCAAAGCAGACACACACAGCATTCCAATTAAGTTGTTTCATTTCACATCTTTACGTAAATATCCAAGTCCCGTTCAATACAGTTGTACCTACAGGATATTATACTTAATGCTTAACACAATATATAAATGACCCATGCTAGCCCATAATATTACTATAATTATATTATCAATCATTTCTGGTGTAAACTTGTTAAAACTTGCAGGATACAGATAATTTCAATGTCAATGTCAATGACGGGTATACGCCAAGGCCAATCCATCGTAGTATATTTAGTATTATAGTGTGTGAGCACATACGTTTATTTTATGACGAACCCAATACAATAAAATGTATTGCTTTCTAAAGCACTTACATGTTATTATATTAAAGCATCGTTTCATTTTATTGAATGTGCTATCTCAAAATTTTTGCTTGCTGTAAGATGTTATTTATTATATTGTATCTTTGCTGTGGGACTACATTATGTCCTTCTGTGAATGTACTTTTAAATTCTCATTGTTTGAATTTATAATAATTATGGTGGCCAATTACCAGGTAAACAGTCACCATGATGTATTTTATGGAGCACCGCAAAAACATGTCGAAAATACTTGCACATAGCACATTGAATTAAGGTTTAGAGAATCCCAATGCGACCTAAAACGTCGCCATAACACATCCCATGTATAAGACAGTTTAGAATATTTAACATCAGACTAAAACGACTCAATGGGTTTTGAAGTTGTGGGATCCTAAGGATTCCTGGATTCACTGGCTATAAGTTGTTCAGTTAAAATGTTTATATTTTCACATGAAAGTCTTAAAACCCTTATATAGGATCCTAAAATCGATTTTTGATGTTTTCATGCATATATCTGCCTGTCAAACTTATATTAAGGTAAAATAGAAACATTTAACTGAGCAACTTATAGCACGCGAATCCAGGAATCAGTTGAACGCAACAAGGCAGGAATCCGTTAAGCGGTCTATATCTGATGTTTCCGGAAGTAAAAGATTTTCATGATTTTTCAAGGGTCTTTTCATGCCATTGGGAACGGAAGGCAGGGGGAAAGACAGTAGAATAGCATAATATTGGCATACTATATAATATTATCCATGGAAACGAGAAATGCATTAGAGAATACTTCGCATTTGAATTGATACGTTCTGGCTTGCTTTGTTTTGTATCACTAATTGACCAAGCCAATAATATCAAGAAATTGCTGTTTATGGGTTTCGGATTTGTATTGAATGGCTATTGTTGTTATGCCACAGATCGAAACAATAATTTTTTAAAATGGATTGCTAAGCAGAATTAGCTAAATCTTAATATTTTACAACAAGAGATTCGCATGAAGTTTAATGCAATTGACTATAATTTATTATTAACTAATTGGCATCAATATCAATACCAAAAATACCACGATATAACATTTTAACAATTAATGCACCTTAAAAAAGATTCTACTTAAATACATACAATGATTTTGAAAATTAGACCTCATTAAAAGTTAAATTCGAATTTATTGCTTAAACATTAATTCAATCGGTCCACCGAAGAATAATGGGCCAATAGATACTTCTCCGTGGGCGCAACGTCTCTTGAAGTGAATCAAACCATTCAGGGTCCTTTAGGGCCAGCTGAAATATTTAAATTATAGATCCAGGTAAACACAAATGTTTCTGCGACTATGGTCTGTTTGCATAGAGGAAAACATGCCAAAATGCCGAATTTAGCTAATTAGCAAAGGAGGAGAGGAGACCACTGAAGGTGTACTTTCCTCTGAAGCGGCAGCGAGAATAACAAGAGCCACAAGAACTTTGGTTTTTGGCAGTGCCAGGGATTTTAATTAATATTGTTAGTTTGCTGCAATTAGTACTCATTACAATCAAACCTTCGTTGGCATACATGGTAAAAATGTTTGTGATAGAAAAATGCTATGGACGAGTGATTCGGCTTTTTGATGACTAAAGCTTGACCAGAATAAAAAAGTCGTTGCATAGTACTAGAACAAATACTTTATGCTACGCCGGTGTGCATTAAAATATACTAAACCTTCTCTGGTGTAAAAGTAGAACTTGTGCTATTAAATAAATCCAAATTCAATGCTTATCGTTGTAATCATCACGATGAAAATCATTATTGAATTCTGGCAATATCTCATGTTGCCTGAGGTCAGGCGTAAATTGAGATTCATGTTTGGATTCCTTAGCTTTCCAACGATACCTCACTTCCATATTAAGTTCCTATTTAAAAAATGGGCGTGGCCATAATTTTGAGGGGTTGGGTCCGATTGACCCCATTTTTCAATTCATCGGAGTATCCTCAATAGTCTGCCCTGAATATTTGAAGTCGATATCTCAAATCGTTTTTGAGTTATCGTGGTCATGGACAGACAGACGGACAGGCAGATGCGTCATTTCCATAAAGGACACAAGCTTCTTAATAATTGTCTATCTACCGCCTTATCCCGCTAATGTGGACAACGTAATACTAAATGAATGCGTAATACGCATTTTTATATCCCAAGGTTAAAGTGTAATATTAAACTAACACAGGGGTTTATTAAATTGTTCCCTGTTCACCCTGCTTACCCGGTTCACCAAACTCTATGCTATGCTACTCATTAATCGCTTGAATAATAATAATTTAAATGCACTTACGGGCAACAAATGTTGGGCCAATGACTTTAACGGCGTTGGAATTTGCATTTGCTTCAGAAACAGAGGAGGAGGAATCACCTGCAGGGGCTGACACTACACCTACGTCTATTATGTTACAAATAAAAAAAATTGGAACATTTAAGAAAATACAAAGATTGCATTTAATTCAGATGTTGGATTACGTAATTTACATAATTTCACTTACCAGCCGCCACTCCACTTGGTGAGGAAACCAAAACGGGGGATGCAGATTCTACTCCTTTGTTTGAAATAAGAAAGATTTTTATTATTGATTGTCATTTCAATTTTCAACAAATACGTCAAACAGTAATAGCTAGGAGTTTAATTCTTACCAGAAGTAAAACTTGGAGATTGAGATTCAGTTGGAAGTGTGCCTAGAAAAACAATGAGAGATTATAGGAGGATGAGAGTGGGTAGACAATGCTATAAATAAAAATTTCTGAAAATCTTTAGCTTTAGAATTTTAGAAATGTTTCTGCATCTTACCTACGTTCAATTTGTTATTTATAACTTCTCCTCCTGAGCTGTTTACGTTGCTCAAAATTGTACTAGCATTTACTGCTTGGACAGATAACATAAGCATATACAGTGAATCAAAATTGCAAATATTTAATAAAATGGGAATGTATATTTGATCACAATAAACAGTTACCTTCGCCAGCCACAAAAATGGACGCAATGACGAAAATTACTATTGCCTTCATGTTTTCTGCAATATAAAAATATTTAAAATGTGTCTAGTTACTTCATGTTTACTCGAAATGCAATGGAAATATTATAACGTTGCTTTCTTTCCTAATCTAATGATAAAAATATTTTTGAAAACATTGGTAGATTATGTACCTTCTGTGAGGTCTCCTCTGAAATGTAAAAGTATTTAAATGACTAACTTTTTGCGGAAAACTGAAGACATTTCAATTATTTTCTCTAGTTTTATAGGACATTCTGTGCTGTAGTGTTGGATATCTTGTCTTTCGTAAACTCATTTGGAACAATAATTACTTAGCCGATTGAGTGACTATTGCAGGATTGATAACCTTATTTAAATATTTTGTTTACTAATGGGCAAAATAAAATCTCGACTACTTCCTTATCTTTCCTCGTTAAGAGCACATGCAATGATGCAAGTATTGTTACACTTTCGGTAATTTAGCAATTGTTTTTCCTTCTCGAATATCTAAGAGGAATATTTTTAATTAGTATGCAATCATTACTAAACCATCAATGCATCCCAATGTGACCGTGACTCACACAGTTATGCATAAATGTACTAGGGAGAACTTATACATTGGTTCAAGAACAACTAAAATTGAGTTGATTAAACATAATGGGAGATGTACTATTCAGGGAAGGTGTATTTATGCTAACCAATAACAATATCATTTCTTTCTTATCAGTTTTAACAGGAGCCAGAATACCATAATATTATTAGTCTATAATTTGTACACTGTTACTATACATGTCCAAGTCCAATACCGTCAGGGTGATAAGAACATTTTTCATGTAGAACCAGACACAATCATTTTGCTTATTCGATATTTATATTATAATATAGTAAACAAGATTTTTTACAAAATCATTTTTTGGCTTATTCAATACTTGGCAGGATCAAAAATAAGCTTCTCAAGAAGTTCAATTTTAAGTTGTTAACGCTTTATCGGGGACGACAGTGGCAGTCTTTGACGCTGACATATAATGTCTCATTTTATTATCTCGCTGTCTGGACCAAACAACGAATGTACAGATAATAATCATGGAAAAGTTATTCATTAAAAAGTCAATGTTATTGAATTTTGTAACGTTCCGAAGAAAAATAAGGTTAGGTTTTGGTACTCTATTTTATAGTTATCTCCTGTCTATAACTAATTAGAAATCAGTAAGTCAGAAAACAGTGCACTTATTCTATCTACCCTAATTTTTCCACTAGCAAACACCTAATGCCCATCACACAGTTTTAAAACACTTATTTTCACAATTGGGAAATTATGATAAATGAAAATATTCCGAAGTAAAAGTATTGTGTGTCTAATAATATAGAGCATTATGCGTAAAAGATTAGCTGTTCTGCTTAGGTATCCGCTTTAGCTGCTGGAAATACAATTATCCTTGTACAGCGTTCGTGAAATATATCTATCCAGTGGAATAAGGCTAACTTTTCATACCTCTGAGCAACTTAAATATAATTTAACACAACTTTTTATACAACAGTGTATAAAGCCTACAGAAGCAAAAAGATGCAATGTTTTTGAAAGCTAGAAGTATAAGCCGACATTTTGATAAAGATGATTTTTTAATGCATTTATTTCTGAAAAATGATTGTCACCAAGCAATGTTTCCTGTTTTTCTCAGAAGTATCTTATACATCTTTCAATGTTTGTATCTTAGAATGATAACTGATTACAGTGCAACATTTTTTATCAAAGAGCTTTCTTCTTTATTCAATTTTTGAGGAATCAGTATTTTAGTTACGCAATAAAGGAATCCATGGCTTTATGCTCAGTGGCTGAGAGCCTTTATGAACTATTTCTTATTTAGCTTCCAATTTTATGCTCGACTAACATTCTCTATTGTAGGAAACAATACGATCGATGATGTAGCATAATACGATGCAACATAATGGAACAAGAATAAATAGTAGTATTAAAGTTTTAAAAGTAAGTTTTGTGCAAAAATCTCGCTGGAGCTTTTTATTATTTCTAGCATTGAGAAGCAGATTCAATATTTTAGCATGTATTATTGCCTTTTCTTGATTTAATTATCACTTTGATGAAATTTATCCCCCCCTGCTTGTTTTTTTTGCATCTATCTGTTTGTACACAATTTTGTAGATTATCTGCCATTTATTTGGAAAATCTGTCGAGCCACTTGTTCATATGTTTTCCCGAATAGTGCGGTAAAAATTATGTAGCCAACCCCTACGAAAACCTATTTCTTGTAATACGAGGACGATGATATTTGTAAAAATAGGAAAGCGCAAAAAATATCTGCACCGTAGATATAAAGTCAAAAAAATGTGCAATGTATATGAAGGATGACTTGAAATTAAAACTATGCAAGTAAGTAGTAGGTACTGAGGGTTATATGCAATTGGTCAAAATGTATTTTATTTCACTTACTAATATCATTACTATAATTGAATAATTTTAATCTACTACACAAAATTATTAAATTGCCCACAATAGTTTGTATAGCATATTCTATATTACTTGATGGCAAAACAGAATTGCAAATTAGATATTCTATTTATATATCACCGTCGGTTCTGTTAGTCTACTTAATATTTATTAAACCACAACCCCTTTAATGCGGAGAACACATGATTCTGACATTATTTTCCTAAGACCAAAAAAGGAAACAATAGGAAATATTTTAATTATTTCAATTTATTTAATTTCATTCATGACTGCTATCCCACGATCGATTTTACCTTGTTGTAAATTGTGATATTTATTTGGTAACAATCATTGTTGGGCCTTTAACCTCAACGCCGTTGTTCTGTGACTGTGACAACGCAGTTGCTTGTGAGGAGTCAACACCTGCGGCCCCACCCCCTCCTGCTGCCAAGTCAGCTACTCCACTTGTTCTTCCTACGTCGGAAACTACTACTGAATCTGCCCCACTTGAATCTGCTGATGCAGCTGCGCTTGAGACCCCGGCAGCTGCTACGGCACTTGAACCGGATCCCACTCGCTTCGAAGGAATTATCCGAAGGCGGGGCTCCGCCGCAAGTGGGGCTGTGGCGTCTAGCGACAATTCACAATGAAGTTGTATTCAATTTATTAGGGTCTTTATAATAATTAGAGAGTCATTTTACCAAAGACGACGCTACCGGAATCTGGCGGTGTTGGTGCTGGGGGCGCTGGTGGCGCTGGAGCCTCACCTCCGCCTCCTCGTGTAATATTTATAAAATATTAATTTAAATGGCTTAGGATGGAAAATCCATTTCCACTATTGTGCTTAATAGGGGGATGGGAAAAGGAATAAAAAAGAATTATAAGGACAACATGGCTAATCTGTGTACAGCCCAGGAGTTAAAATCTAGTGAAATAATTTAGCCTTCTACTAGCTTATGCAAATTAAATTTATTTTCCTTTTCTGAAGTAAATTCTTGTATTTTCAGTTTTACTTAAATGACTACTCTAATTGTTTTTATGAAAATAATGTGATACGATATAATAAGGTAGCAGTAAAATTGACTTACCACTATTAGCATTGACAGTATTCCCGATAACTTTTCCTCCTGGACTACCAATATTGCTTAACAGGTTAGTTTCTGGTCGTGCTGCGTTAACAAAGAAGTGGGATTTCAAATTATGTTTGTCTTTACGCGGTAAATCTTTATTTTAATTTTTACCTTGAGCTGTTATCAAAACAGCTGCCACAACGAGGAATGCTTTCATGGTGCCTGTGAAATGAAGAATAGAAACCATATTATATTAAATCAAACTTAACTAAGATGTGGGTTTTTAAAAAATATGATACCCACATTATACACAACTAAAAATAGAAATACATATAGCATAATAATATTACATAATATATAGAAAAACATACAAAAATATAGAAAAATAAATAATTTATAATTCTAGTTTAAACTAATGTAAATTGTTATAGGTATTTAATGTAGATTTCGCTAGATCTGTAAAAAAATGTAAGTAATTTTACTAGACAAAATTGGAAGGACGTACAATTGTATTGACAAGAACGAGAGATCAAATCCGTGATTTCCGATTTTAAATTATGAGACTTGCATTGTCAACTGCTGCAATTTTATAGAATCCCCTTATCTTGGGAGCAGGCAGTGTTTGCCTTCATTTGAGGATAATGTAAGTATACAGAGTCAGCAATTATCATAATTGTATTTCGGTTAGTCACACTAATTAGTCTGGAGATACTAATTGCAATCTTTCCTTGCTACCTATTACTGCACTAATGAGACGGCAGAAAATTTGTCTGTGTAATTGGTTCATTAGTATAGGAGATTGTACAATTGTTTTTATGTAATTAACGTCACAGGAAATTTTTAATTATATGTCATTAGCAGAAAATGATAAATGCAGACACACTTTAAACACAATTATTTTGAATACAAAAGCACAAAGTATAGAATGCTAACCAACACAAAATTGGCATACAGGCTTGCCAGAGGTTTTCACAATATTTAGTAATTGCAGTGAAGCTAATTTGATAGTATCCGTTATTATAATTGCAATAATTACAAAATATAAGTGTTGCAGCAATCAGAATTGGTTTTTGATAGAAAATGAAAACAATTCCAAAGCCTTTTCGCCTACTTTTTAGAAATTGTAATTTTTATGCTGTAAGTCAATGAATTGCTTGTTTGTAGAGGTACTTACTTATTTTTATATAGGTATAATATTTCTGCACGATAAAGCCAAGATTGTATATTTTGTGCTTACTATAAAATATGCGCGAGGACATTCCCACACACATCACATACAGGCATGCAACTTTTACTGAATTGAAATTGACATTTTAAGTTTCTGCAAACAGATTACTCAATTTTAAAAACAGTAAAACACTTTATCAGGGGGGTGCACTTTATCAGGGAAGTGCACTTTATCAGGAGGGTGCACTTTATCAGTGGGGTGCACTTTATCGGAGGGGTGCACTTTATTAGGGGGTGCACTTTACCAGGGGGGTGCACTTTATCAGGGGGGTGCAATTTATCAGGGGGGTGCACTTTATCAGGGGGGTGCACTTTATCAGGGAAGTGCACTTTATCAGGGGGGTGCACTTTATCAGGGAAGTGCACTTTATCAGGGGGGTGCACTTTATCGGAGGGGTGCACTTTATTAGGGGGAGCACTTTACCTGGGGGGTGC
>JAQFYC010004605.1:0-16634 GCA_034694165.1 Tomocerus mixtus | reverse complement strand
CATCTGTTTTATACTCTGGACTGGACTAAGGTAACATAACTATCTCTTCTTGCAGTATTAACCTTAACACACAGAGTCATACATATACTTTTCAAGCTAAAACTATTTATCCCTTCTTATAAGCATAATACATGTATACTTACATAGATATATCTTTGAGAACTATCTGTATGTATGTATTTGGATTGGTTTGGCTTTGGATCGGATTAGATTAGAGTGTTCAGGAGTTAAGAGAGTATTGGATTAGACTTGGACTGTGATGTGGATTTTGTATGTGAGTTTGGTTTGGACGGACGGACTGAAGCGATAAGGTAACTATGTATCTGTACATGTGTATGTTGGCTTACGTTAGTTACTTGTGTCATGTCGATTCTATTGCTTATGTAGTTAAGACTGTTAAGAGTTGCCTACCTACGTGGTTTGGATTAGATAGATAGACAGATAAATGAATACCTTGTTCTCTTGCGAGCTAATACAAATATAATGCTCGTTCCGTGGTGTGTCTGCAGTTTTTTAACTATCCTCTCGTCAGCCAAAGCCAAACAACTCTTAACCTATCTACTATATACATAGATACAGTATTAGAGAAATAGATTCTAGATAGATAAATACATAGTAGATAGATGCATCACTATAATACGTACGTACAGTGCAGTGCCTGCATGTCAATAAGTAAATGCCTAATCTTTTTGCAAAGAAATTATCGAGGAATTAAGAAAATTACTAAATAGGAGGAATGAATTGCCCAAATCACCAATAAATTACAAGATTGAATTGCTTTGCATTGTATTGATTGGATTTAATTGCTTTTACTCGTGTAAGTGGTTGGTTGGTTAACTCCTTGAAGATTCAAGTCGAGTCAAGTCATTGTAAGTAAGTATGTAAACAACTGCTTTTAGTATGTAATGTAAGGAAATTTCTCTCTGGTGTAGTGTTCTGTAGTGTAAATAGCTAAATGAGAGAAAATGAGAAATGGACAAGGATGGGAAATTCAAGTTGTATTATTCTCTTTGCATGAATTGTTGTATTTATTAAGGGAGTTTAGTGTTTAGTTGGGCTAACTACATTATATTGTACATACATACTTACTGATACTATTAAATACTTACTATTACTATCACCTTACACTTATTCATCTCAACAAGAACAACATAACATAAACAGTATAATGTAGTGAGAACAATTTTGAACATTGAAACATGTATCTGTATTGTAGTGTGTGTATAAATGTGTGTGTTGGTAAGTAGGGGTTGATCTGAGTGAAGGTAAGAGAATAATTAGGATCTTTTGCCTCAGAGGCACAATAAGGATATAACCAAGTATAATTAAATGCTGAGGATGTAAACGCGGACATAAATCAATCTTGTAAATTATTTCATGATAAGAGTTTAAAAATAGGGGGAGAGGCAGAGGAAAGGCAGCGAGCTAAGAAAAAGCAACAATATAAAATTCTTACACTAAACTCACCCTATAATATTTATATTACTTACAGCTTACACTTAAGGAGTTACTCATAACATAACATTATTATTACGTACGTACGTAAGTATTATCTCTATATGTCCATTAAAACTCAAATTATATGTGAATATACATAACATTACATAGTATAAGTATTTGTACGTGGTTTGGTTTGGATTCCCTGTATTGCATTGGTTTGGTTAGTTTAGTTGGCAATAAGCAATAATAATAACATGAGATAGTACCAAATAAGCTACTTATATTGTATAGGCATCTTTATATACAGTGCCTACACTAAAAATATTATATTTTCTGTAGGATTAGCTGTAGTTATTAAGTTTTTGTTGGTTATTTTATATTATTATAGCTTAACTTCCAGTTTTCACTGCTGTATGTATCTAATGCTAGTTTAGTTAGGTTTTGGTCTGAGATGACTTGTCTGGAAGATTTTACGACCCGGCAAAACGATCTTGAGTCGAGTCAAGACAAGTGGACTGGCCTGGCATGGACTGGACTTCCAGACTATTACATTACAGTAGAGCTCATTGTCAGCTCACAAGTTTCATTTCAGTTAACTTCTGCATGTTACGTTATGTATGTTATGTGTGTTAGCTATTACTTACATATTTGTAGCCCATTGTATGTACGTGTGATGTTATGCGATATGAAATGTTGCTATTTTATTTTATGTGTGTTCTGTCCAACTCCTTACATACATCACTTACTTACTTGTTAGACAAAGTGAAGTCACGCTAATAATACCATATTATTCGAATTTAACCATGATACTCTAAGATATGGGGTTACACCTACCAATATACCATTACAATACATCTAATTTTATTATACCTCTACACACATACTATTACATAATAAAAGTAAATACAATTACAAACACATTATACTTACCTAAGCATATCTAAATGTATACGATACATAAAACATAAGGTAGCGATGTGTATGTCATAGGAAATATGCCTCACTTGGCACTGGGATACTTGCTTAAGAATTTTTGTCCTTCTTTTTGTATTTAAAAAGATTAATTAATATTAGTTAATTATAATTGGATATTGCATATAGAAATTATTTTGATACAATTATGTTTTTACGTCTGTTGTGCATCTTTCAGTATTTGTGGCTTAGGCAGCAAAATTCTTATAAGAAATTTTAATTAGATAGGAGTCGAATTTAATCACATCTAATACTTAAAAAAAACCATAAAGGAATATTTACTAAAGCTCAGCGATTATGCAACGAAACAAGATTTACTTATATTGATTAGTCTTTACTGAAAACAAGCACAATTTGATCACATGCACCTTGTACCTACGACATTATGCTAAAGGAACGCGAACGTATCATTTCATGAATAACATATATTATGAAAGAAATGCTACAGATATCAAGTACCTATAATGTGAGTAGGTACTTAAGCAATTTTATAATAGTAGTTTGGATTTTACTATTTGTATTAGTATCTGGACTATAAATCATTTATTATCTTTAGTGTCTGATCTAGTCTAAGTCTAGCCAAAGCCAGTGCGTGGAGTGGATTGCTAACGCTAACTACTATCTATCTGAATGTAGTTAGTTAGTAATCTGGTAAATAAGTAATAGGGAGAAAGGAACGAAATTGTCCAATATAAAAATTAAGCCTATTTAGCCCACAATAAATGAGTGAACGGAGTTTGTAAGTTAAGAGGAGAGTCTGTCGAGGAACACATTCATTTCCCATTTGATTCCCCAACAAGAGCTCCCAGAGAAGTGCGGTTTTATTTTATGAGGCTATCAAACATTGACCGAAAGTACTTGTTGCAGGTAACTTATATTATTATGTCCTTCTCTTACTCACGTTGTTATGTTGGTTGACTTGACTTTGACTTTGACTGCCCTGGCCTGGCCTGGCCTGGCCTGGACACTGGATTGGATTGGAATCCTTTCGTCCTACATACAGATTACTAGTAGTATACACAACACAACACAAGATTCTTGTTCTTTACTACTATAATGTATATTATCTAGTGTAACAAACCAGACATCGTGTTCTACCACTTAACGAGACGAGTATTTTTATTTCTTGTTATTGTGTACATAGTACCAGAGCAGAGTAGGTGTAGGTACCTACAGCTACAGAGATAAATGGGGGACTACCTAAATTTACTACCATTTTCTACTTTATACTTCATCAAATCCTATACTTATTGAAAAAATTAGACATAAAACAAAACATCAGTAATTTTCTGTTATGTTTTATTAGGTACCTAACGTAAAACTTAGTAGTTAAGGTTCTATAGTAGGTAGTTGGTGCTGATAAATGTAAATCTCTTCGATCTTTAGTTGAAAATGTGATGTGACTGTATATTCCAAGTCAGTTTAGCATTTATTATGTCGAGATTTGAATTTTATTTATTTCACAAAGCAATAAAAATGAGAATTTCCAATTTTCCTATTTAATTGCCAAAGAATTGAAATCAGAGAACACAGGTACATAGTGGGTACGTATTAAAAAAGTATATCCTGTACATATCAAACAGGTAAACGTGATGTTGCCTTTTAAGTAATAATTGTAGAAATAAATTCATTCTTTTACGCATAGCATTACGTATGCAACATTATAGACACTTACTAAACTAAAGGACAAAGAATAAAGGCGAATGCAATTCCACAGATATTTGTATGTACTAGACGAGAATAAAAGGAAGATGTGAATATTTTGGTGTAGTACTAGTACATAGTACATACATAAATATATTTTGTAGCTCTGGTGTGCAAAGAAGAGTCGAAAGTCGAAAGATTCTATTCCTTAAGCCGTAAGTACAAATACAAGTACAAGCCAGGCGGAGCTGAGTCTGGCTGAGCTATGCCCACATCTGCATAATAAATATAAATGCCTTTGTCCCATGAAAGACCATAATGGTCATTACCTGTCAATCTACACCGAAATCATATTGCCTTTTATACCCATTAATCCTTTCTTTGTTGTATGTGTATGTAATGTGCTTATGTTATGTTATGTTAGCTAACTGCATAAGTAAGTATCTCTTCTCAGCTCACAAACAATCTACTCTTCCACACTATTTATCTCTTTCGTGTCTATTAACTATGCAAGCAAGCGATAATCTAATGTGTTGTAGTTTAATGTGAAGAATAGTGTAATATAATAATGTAAGATACTATATACAGTACACCATTCATCAACATTCAACACGAATAACCATACAAATACAATTCAACTTGCTTTGCTAACTTAATACTTTTTCAATATAATACATTGTAATTTGTACACTTAATACATACTTATAAAGAGAAATAGATATTTACATACGTAATAAGACTAATTCATCTTTTTCGACGATTCTTTTTAATCATAGAGCTATGTACTTATACTTTTTCGGTACTTGGAACTCTAAGTACTGACTAAGTACTGTGTAAGTGTAGGTTGATACTTTATGTACTTATAAATATGTAAATGTAATAATTATACGTGTTGTAAGTTGTAGAATGCAATGCTAAGCCAAGTGTAGATATATTTGTACCTAATATAACATGTTAGTATTAAGTATGTACTAGTATGTATTGTATGTAAGGAAAAAAATGTTGAGTATTAGTAGTGAGGTAATACTAGGTGTATGTATGTAATAAATAGCTACTTAAGCAAAGCTGGTTGTTATTGTTGTATTCTATTAGCTATTATACAATACATAAGTCTATTATCTGTTAATGCTTGTAAATACACTGGGAAATAATGTTTGGAGAGATAATCTTGAATCAGCATTGTTGGACTTACAATTAGTACAATACAAAGCTTACGTTAGTTCACAATCACAACAAAATACAACAGAGAAGACACAGACACAAAACATTCATTGAAATCATTTACATCTTGGACTTGACTTGGCTTGACTTGAGTTTGTACTTGTACTTGGTCTTAAAGATGTTTAAACGTGTATTAAGTGTATAGACATACACAATAACAAGAAAACAAAACACGATACACAGTCCAGTACATTCAGCATTACTAATACACTACACACTACAGGAATTAATGTAAATTCTAAAGGATAAAATAATTGATTGGAAGAGATTCGTCTCCATCTACACTGTTATTTAGTTGTGGCGTGAGTTGCATTTAAAATCAGATTATTGTGTTTGTGTATCATTAGGAGAGGAAATCCTATCATCTTAATGTCCATTTATTACGCATATGAATGAAATAGTAATTACCAGCTATCAATCTGTACGAGTGAGTCTCACCCTCCGTCTTATAAACTTATAACATCCTTATATCCGCATGTTATGCAATAATCCTCACTGTCCAAGTTTATTTGCCTCTCGGCATTTTATACTGGACTGGACTGACTTGGTTTCCACTGGAGTAGTAGTAGTCACTTGGCTGGTTGGGTTTGATCGACTTCGCTGAAACTGCACACAGGAAAGGGATACCTAATTGTAATACATGCCTGTACTGTATAAAGTATATTAATTATAGCATAAATTACAATATGCACATAACTAGACATATACAGACAGTGTTAGTGCAAAAATAATATAATACTAAATACCATCCGCATGTAAGTAAACACGTGATGTATTCTATATCTATATGCGAAAAAAGTTTATAACATTACTATAGTATGCTGTAATGTAATACATAGTAAAGAAATGTAATGAAATGAATGATGTGATGGGATTTGACTCGAATTGACTTTGAGTGAAGTAGTGAATGCGTGTTTAGTTTATTGCTACTCAATTAGAATTTAAAATTGCACACTTTTGGATGGCTAAGCTGAATTCACTCACGTATTTGTAAAATATATAGTTAGCATGTAGTATACAGTGTATGCGGATGATATGATGATGAGTAATAATAATATAATGAATCCTCAGCGCAACATTTACTTACAATTAGAGTGTACTCGGATTCTATTTGGTAGTCAAGCTATGAACAGGGTAATAACATAACAATGATGATGATAATAATAATAAGTAGGTAAATGGCTGCTGTTAATAATAGGAGTTTTCCCATCTCCCTTCCTTTCCAACGACTTCTTACTGATTTGAAACTATGTGCCGTATGTATGTATGTATGTATGTATGCATGTAGTATGAATGTATGCAGTAATAACTATGTAAAGGGAAAATACGGAAAAAAATCCTAATTGCAAATTAACCTTGAGCTTAGTTGAGTTGACTTGACTTGACTTGATATGATAATATAAATTATATAGATGGTCAACACATTATTGCTGCTTTCCTTAGAGTTTATATTATAGGATGATGATACAATTTAATAGTATAGTATTAGCATCGAAGGTAGTATTTAACTATGGGCACATATTTTTTACAAGTATTACTGAGAAGCAGAGGTAGTTAGTTGGTAGTTGCTCGCGATTGTATTGTGATGCGACTAAATTACAATAACTAGTTCGTAACATTAGCCTCGGAAACTAAAGATTGAGCATTTAGATTTTATTAGTGAATTCTTGAACATAGTTTAGTATGTAAAAGATAGAAGAAGCCGGACGAGCGGGCGGGAGGTGCGGGCACCTTAAACTCACTTTAAAGAATTGCTCTAACTTTTATTGCTCCTTCTTTAACAATAATCCAATCCTTAATCCCCTTATAATTGGAGAGTGTAATACACAACTTTTTAGACGTGGATTACAATATTAATTGTGCGATTATTTTATAGGTACTGATACCTTTGCCTATGTTATTATTATTTGTACTTAAGGACTTGTAATACTTTTAATGTCATCGCTATCCTATACAAGTATAATAAACATATTTACAGTGCATAATATAATGATAAGTTAGTTAAGCTAAGTAGACGTAAATATATAGCCATGTGGTTTGGTTTGCTGTACACTGTGTACTTGTTATGTATGCAAAAAGGAAAGGATGAGATGAATAATCGAGTGAGTTTAGTTGAATCGAGTCGAGCGAGTCTTGCTATTTCCTCTTTTTTAGCTATGTATCTTATGTATGTACAATACAAGTCACAGTCTCTAAGCTAACGATTTTATTGAGCCCGTCTGTATTTACGTTCGTTCAGAGGTTCAGAACGCATATACGAGTTTAAGGAAACTTTTAGGAGGAAGGAGAGCAATTTATCAGCATATACTTTTATTAAGTAGAATCGTGAAGTTTAGCTTAGCAATTGCATTAGCTTAGCTACTTAATACTTATTTACCATCAAATTACTCCTATTGCACTGATACTACTGGACTGGACTGTGTTTATCTTCAAGTATTATATAGAAGCATTGAATTCTATTAAAATTGCATATGGTAAGTAGTAAGTAAGTAGTAGGATAGGTAAAGAAGGTGCAGATATGATATCAGTAGGGATTATTACATTAGCAGGATAATAGAAGCCAAGCTATAGTTTCTTGAGTCGAGCATGTCCAATCAAATCACCGGTCTCTGTTGCTCATGTCATAACTCTCGAGGAAAAAACTGAGAAACCTGTCCGAAAACTACATTTTCCAATGTAAATGCACTAAAACAAGTTTTCAGCGAGCAATTAGGAGTGACTAATTGCTTTCGAATGAGCAGACGTTGACGTTACATTATATTACATGCAAACCTCGTAATAACCAAAAATCTCTATCTTCAGTATATCTCCTCGACTCAACTGACCTGACTGACTTTAACTTTGACTCGACTCACGTCCTTTCCATACACAACTAAGTAAGTAAGCACATAGCAAACCTTTATTACTCTATACTATCTGAATCTGCTGAAATGTATAGTAAAATAACGATATATAAGTAAGTAAAGTAAGTAAATGTAATGTAAGTTCAATTGAGCTGCATACAATAAATACTAACATAACATAACACACTCCTTGTGTAAGTAAGTGTACATAATAATGAGTATATCACATAACATACAGAAAGTAATATAATATTATAGAAACTAGTGTTATTTTGTCTGGCATTAATAAAATCCTTATTATCACCAAACCAAACCACTGGACTAGACTCCGACTCGACTGGAAGTGGATATATATAAAGAAGGCAGCAATTTAAACTAACTATGTATTAACAGTTGTTGTATTTAGCTGTATGAATGTACTATTTGAACATAAAGCCATCCCTATATACTTTATAGACTAATTTAGTATAATGTATGGATGTTATCGCTAAGTTTCTTGTTATTTTATTATGTGCGTATGTGAAGGTGACTACTAACTATCGTATAGATAAATAGTTAGGTGTATAATCTATGTTCCAACTCGGAGCTGAATTGCTTTGCAATTATTCTCTGTGCTAAGTTAACGTAGCGGCCGCACTTTTTGCCAAACTACTAATGAGATTTAGGGGAAAAAACTAAAAATCTCAATTATGTTTAAACTATTAGTCATGAGCCTTGTTTGTCTCTAACTACCTACATAATCTATCTATTTTGCTAAGTAGGTACATAAAGAATTTGTGTTGCTTTGTATTGTGGGTATGGTAAATACTTGTTTGTATTTACTTGTACTTACGAGTACGATACGTTATAGGATTAAAATGGATTAATACTTTAATACTTTGTATATTACAATTTACAATATTTATGTGGAAGTGTATTGGAGTTGTCTAGAAGGAGAATTGTTAGCACGTAATAATGAGTATTATATGATAGGAGGGATGGGATAATAGATAAAAGGATAGTAATAGACGAATGAGTACGGGATTACAGTGTTAAAATGTAATGTAGTATTTATAAAAGGGTGAAGACGAAAAGGAGTAAAATGATTTGGCTTTGGCTTTGACTTTGCTGTAGCTGTAGTGTATTGCTTGATGCTGTTATTAAAGAACGATAATTTCTCCGAAAGCAATTATTATCTTGGGAAAAGAAGACAGACTTCTGAGCCTCGGATGACATTTATGGGATAAATATGGGTGGGCAAAGGGCCAAAATGGAAAATAGACTTTTTTGCTTCTTGATCTTCAACTATTCTCTTCTCTGTTATTATCTTGTATGTATTACGGAGGAGAGTTGATATAATATGTGTAAGTAGTGTGTGTGAAAACATAATAGGTCTGCCCTGGCTCTGGCTTGGAGATGGAGATAGACTGATCTGTCTTGAAGTCTTGTTGAGTTGAGTTGACGTGTACTTTTAAGAGTATTTTCTTTTTCTTCTCTTCTCTGTTCTGTGATCTTATATATCTTATACATTATATTATTATTATTATATTGAATGTATTTTCTATTAGAGATGGATAAGATACGATGTGTGTAAAGAACAGAGGCAGCCAAGCTGAGTAGTTGAGAAGTTGAGTATAAATTGGCTCATCGCATCGCAAAGTTTTTCAGAAAATTAAATTGCGGTCGGTCTCTTCTACTTATCCCATTTCATCCCTACTTGGGTTTGGTACCTATTGTGAAACATCGGCTTCAACTAATAAGGAGCTCATCCACAAGCTTACTCTCCAGCAGAAGAAGCTAAAATGCTCAATAAATAATCTTCAAATGCTATCATTATGGAACGCATGTAGGCACTAAAAAGAAAATCACCTTTTACATTATTAAATCTAATACGGGACCTTCGTGAAATTACGGCTTTGGGATAAGCATGCCAAATTATCCTCTAAATTTATTATAGGCAACTACCTATTTTACTTATTTTATGAAATGCTCAATTATTTTGACCTGGGCTGTCTAGTATTAGCATTAGTGTAATACCTATACATTGCATTGGTAGAAATGCCTATATATAATACAACAACTAATCATATCATTAGTGTACTAATTAAATGCTTAGTTAATATAAATAACTGCAATATCAATAATAAAATGAAAAATCGCTTTTGTATATTATTTATTTATAAACATCTACCAATTAAATACGTAATGATATAAAAGATCTTCTAGCCAGTGTATCCAGGAATTTATAGAGCCTCACAACATCAAAATCCATTGAGCCGTCTAAAACTAGTAGCAAAAACGCGAAACTATCTTTTACATGGAATATTCGATAACGACGTTTTGTGTCGCATCGCATGAAATCATGCATGCACGCATGCAGGGTACTTAAAAAATTTTGCACAGAAATTCGCCATCTTTGAAATGTACCAAGAAAATGACATGGAACATTCTTACTCTATTATCCTAGGTCAACATTTCTTCGCCCATTTACATTGTATAAAAGTATATTTTAGCACATTCTCATTCCATAGAAAAATTAGTCTTGGCCCTTTCTCACTTTGTATAAAAATTTCATATACGATATGGAAAACGCTTTCACTTGGTATATTTATTGTATACTTCTCCAAACGAAAATTTTTCTAATGTGAAATCCTAAATATTATTACATTTACTTTATTACAGATTCTCATTTGGATTTTCTACAGGCTATACATGATATCATACAGTTTTTAGCCCTTGGAACACTAATAAAAGTATTTCTATTCTTATTGTTCTCTGAAGGGAAAATTAAAGAATTCAACTCAAGTTTTGGTTGTCTGTTCTGTCAGTCATTTGAACGCGACATGGCGGAGGCTCAAAATTATTCTCCTCAGGGGAAATTATGAGAAGGGTTTGCCGGGTGAGAATGATTTAATTTTTATTTCCTTCTCAAACACTTTAAAATTGAAATTTCTTAGGAAATGAAACACAGCAGACTTACTAATTAACTTCATTGACTTTTTTAAAGAAGGGGAGAGATAGATAGATACATATGGTACCCTGCTAAACTATCGTAATGTAAAGCAACACTTTTCTACAATTTTTACCTTATGTGTCTGTTTAGTTTATGCATTGTTAGCAGGTTACTTATTATGTCTTGTGTGTTTTACTTACATCCATAGGGTTACTTTACTTAATTTTAAGTAGTTTTTCTTTTTATGTTTTAGTTTAGCATCCCATTATCTGCCGTTCTTCTGTTTTCTTTTCCCCAGTTCTCATATAATTGTACATAGAAGCTATATATTATAATAGCTTAGTTAACGTTAATATTTCCACATAACTAACTGAATGTAGTGTGTATGTGCACATACACATTTAGTATTATCACTATCCATCAACTTTGTCTTCTTGCTGACAAAAGAATGGATTGAGAAGCCAAAGACGAAGAAAAGGGTGTGTGGAGGTAGACAGCACAAGCACAAGCACAACGTATGTTACACTTATGTTTGAGTAAAAAGCTTGTTTAGGTAATTTATAACAATCACAAATCCTTCAACATTTCTTCATTCTGCAATTTATTTCAAGTCTAATTGGCACCTAGTTGAGTGTAATTATTTCTCAATTAATTTCCCTGTTAACCAGCTAGTTTTCCCCGGAATGAGTGATTCTGTTCTGAGTATATATCGTATAAAGCCTTCCAGACAAGACCAAGTAGTAAGTAGTTACATTTAGATCAAGTTCAGTGTGATTTATTATAATAATGGCCCTGGCTCTTCACCTTAGAGCAATAAACACTCCTTTATCTAGAAAAATTAACATGAATCTGTATTTAATTCTTGCTCTTTAATAAAAGTTTGAATATTACCCTCTAATACCTTCCTACATATAATATTGTAAGTATATTACCAAAAACTGACAATTCAATGAACCTGCCCTGGCCTGGCCCTGTCATCAAAAAGGAAGAGACTTTTACTCATTTATTTATATACATCCTTTTTATGTAAGGGGTGAGTTTTTTGAGTTCAGTCCTTAATAAACGTACGACAAGCCCTGCCTATTTAGTTTAGGTACTCTATTTACTTCACTTACTTAAGCTGCTAAGTAGGAGGACAAAGAACGTGATGTGGCCTGGTGTTTACATGAGAAACAAGCCGTTAAAATCCACGAGTGCATGTGTTTCGAATTTATTCTACCATGAAATCACCGAATTATTTATGTAACTTAACTTATAGCTTGTTATCCGAGTGTACCTGTATTTTGTAGCTAAAAGGAGAAACAGATTTCATTGAAGATAAGTTTAAAGAAACTGTGAAGCGCTTTTGTACATGTAATCTTCTACTGATAAATAATAAGTATATTATGTGAAGATTGAAGTGAAAGACAAACTTACAGATATTGTACAGATATTCTGTATTTAGCTCGGGGGAAAGGGTGGAAGCAGAAAATCTTCTCATAAATGGTTATGTGATTATATTATACGGTGATTATTTTATGGATCTAGGAGTAAACTACTAGTTTCTTAATAGTTGTACACTTGTGCAAAGATTACAAGGTAGTCGGATTTCGGATACTCATTTAGTAATCTTTAACTTGGGCTGGGACAATCATTCTATTTTTCTACATATTATGAATTTTTTATGCACATTAAGTATATCAATACTAAATTCCAATTTTAAATGACTTATCATTACCCAGTATGCAATTTGCTGGCATTATTCCATGTTCCACCTATTATGTACAATTAAGTACAGGTAACTTGAAATTTGAGACAATTCGTTGGTCGCACAGTTATATGTTATCCTGGAGTATATTTTTGGCTTCATCTCATTGTATGAATAAGAAGATTGAAAATTGAAGTTGAGTTACGTTTATTTAGCCTAACTAATAAGGGGGTTGGTTAATGGTCATCTTAACATTCTTGGAAATTAGGTACAGAAAGCACACGGGTATAAAAATATAAAAGGAATCAGGTAAAAATTTCAAAGTACTAAATAGCTGAGCCATTACATTATTACAGAGGAAATTGGCCCTTATTATCTGAAATGAATAGATACTTAAACCTCCAAAATAGTTGTGTAATGAAAGTGGCTTTTAGTTGCCCAACGAGCATCTAAGTATACGTTCCGAGCTCAGAGCACTTCAATTAATGCCAAATCAAGCCGAAGGGGTTTGTTTCTACGTAAATTAGATCCACCAATATTCTTCTCCATACCTATAACCAAATACAATACACTAACTATTCTTCGCTACCATTTAGGCTACACATACTTGCTGAAAGAAAAGATCTTCTGTAAGCACTTAGTATATGCCTACTTGTTTTGGGTTATATCCATTTATATTTACGATATAGAATATATGAACTGTACTTGTATTTAGAAGAGAATCTCTGCGGTGTAGTCAAGAGAAGACAAGACAGGACAAGACAGCTCATCTAAAGAGACAGGAAGAATAGGCCCACACCGACAATAACGCTAACAACACTCTTTTGTACGCTATTATCCATGTACATCCCCATTCTAATTCTAATAACCCATTTTATCTGAACTGTTTTCATCTATTTAGCTCTATACATACATATGTACATTAAACGGAGTATGTATATTATAGATAAGATAAGTGTAAGTCAAGGTGCGCTATTGAAATAATGTTAAGTACAAAATTGCAGTTAATGCAGTTAAATGCACAAAGAAATCTGTATAAACGCAATTACTTAAGCCAAATAATCGTTAAAGGCTACAGCGATAAAATATATTTTTATCTTTGACTTAAACTGCACACTTTGCTACTTACTACTATACTTACCTTAGCACGGTAATAATCACTATCTTTCTGCAATTGCAACTAATTATAATGTTCTGAAAATCTTCTGGAGAAGAATGGTACAGTGGTTTACTATAATTGTAATACCCCTACTGTGTCTGTACCCTAATATTTTATAAGTTAAGTAGACTAACAAGTATTATTGATACCTGGAGGTATCTATTTAGCCATTTACTTTACTTACTCTGTATTTATAGTTTTAGTTCATCTTTAGTATGATTTGTCTTTGCTTTGGCTTTGGCTTGAGGTAACCAATTTTGGCCTGTGCCTTCAATACCTTTCCTTTGGTTTGTTTTGGATTATTGTTTGCCGTATCTTTTAGCGTTAAGATGTAACGTAAACGTATCTGTAGGTATCTATTTATTGTGAGTGAGGGAACTTGTTTAGAGGAAAGTGGCAATTAAAACGGGCTCAACTCCAAATTTGAGCCTTTTTCAAGAGTTTTGGGTAATAAGTTTAGTATTATTATTGTTATTAGTCTGAGGTTGAGTTGAAGAGTTGAATGAGCGTCTATTTAGGATAGCCTAGGGAGTTACTAAATACATAGGTAGGTCCGTCAGTAAAAGATCAAAGATAAATAGCCAAAAGCCTTAGCTCAGTGATTTGCTCGGCCAGACCTTTCTTAACTAAAAATCTTGGAAAATTCAATTCAAATTCCAATTAAGGAATAGCCCGATAAACACTTATTGTTTGTTAGCCTAAAGTTAAGCCGAGATTAAACAATAACACCGTATTTGGCTCAGGCTTGACGTACTAAAAGTAAAGAGACTTGTTTCTTCGACCCAGGTGCCGACCGAGAGACCAATTCATATTATTTACACTATATGTATACCTTAACTTGTATTTACAACTTACATACACGCTATATGCTAAACTTTTCATACATAAAGATCATATTTTTATACTTACTTAGCTTTTGCTCGTACAACTACATAAGTTTATACAAAGATTCAGTCTGGATTTCTGTTGCAAAAATAATATTACGTAACTTATATGTTTATAAGTGGTGGTACCTCGGTTCGGTTATGTTGATAGTATAAGGTACTACATACATTCATTTTTATTTACAGCCGTACCATAATATTTACAATTTACAATGCTACAGTGAGCAGCAAAACAGTAGCCTACCGCTAAACGCTTAAAAATCAACGCTGTTTATTCCTTTGAGTTGACTTTGATTTCTTGGCAGTAACAACACATACCTATGTGCACAGTAGGCAGTAGGATTTAGTTTTAGTCTGTTGACTTTGGCTTTTGGTAGTAAATGCAATGCAATATGTGTGTGCAGTAAAGTATTACATAAATAAGATAGGTGCATTTGTAATTCTGTGTAAATGGGTGGGAGAGAATGGGAAAAGTAAATCTAGCACAGTAGCTTAGCCCATTAAATTCATTTTATATTTTATACTCTGAAAATCCCATATAAACAAAACAGAACAGACACTTTGCATGATAATAGCCGAGGAGAGGAGCCAAGCGAAGCCAAAATATTCATGCACGATATATTAGCTGTAGTACTAAAGTACTAACTAATCCAATGCACATGCACATCCAAATCTCGGCTGTCTTCTTTTGTCGACTTATTTGACTACTGCTCCTGACGGTCCTGAGAATAAGGAGAACAGAAGCTCTAAAAGTCTAAAGTCAAACCGTAAAACCATCAGTCCGTAACGGAAGATGAGTGAGTGAATGTATTTTAGTCAACTTTAGAACTACTACATAAATATGTACATACAATACATGCCTATCGGGTTCGGTTACCCAACTGCAACTACTTGTCATTCCTAAGCTAAATAAGCTAAATATTTAAGTAGCCTTCTCTTTTATGCATTACTTTCGTACTATTACGTATTTCTTATCTACAGTATCCATGTACTATGTTGAAACACACAGAAATCCAATCCTGGTGTATTTCTCGCTTTGTCATCATCTCATCCTTTAAACTTTTCATTTCCCAAGGAGAATAAAACTTTGATAAAATTGCCTTCCCTTTGTCTCACATTTGCATTTTTACAATTCAAACATTTCTCACTGCAAGACGAGGAAAATAGCTTCTGTGAATTTTTTTCTTTATTTCTTTCCCACAGAACAGAACAGAAAATTCATTCATTTTATCAGGAAACAGATACTTTAACCCTTTAACTACCAAATTAATTAAGTTTCGATATCCAACTAGTCCTAGTAACAAAAATACTACATAAATCTAAACAGTAAAGCTAAAAGATTTTTCTGGGACATGAGAAATCGTAAAATATGTTTGGGTATACATAAACAAGCTTTATAATGCTCATGCCTAAACACATTAGCCACAAAACATATTATTACAGTTACAATTAAGGTAGTGCATGCTAGGAAAGGATCCAAAACCCAAATGCGTGCTAAACTGAGGAAGGTAAGATCCTGCTGTGTCTGAATTGTAATAGTACCAAGTTGAGAATTGTGTTTTGTGTGGGTGTGAAAATGTAATGTAATGTTGAAAGTGATGTGATGTGAGAATATTGATAGGTGAGTAAAAATGTGTTAGCTAAGCAGAACATCAGTAAACTAGCGGAGTTCCTTTGGTTTATGTACGTATTCTTCTTCTTCTGTGAGTGAGTGATGTGAAAAAGTAATCGAAGTGAAAGAAAGAGAAACGAAAAAGGTTTAAAGTTGGAGTTTGAGGTGACCGATACTTACCGACTCTAAGAGCTTACCGCCAGCGGAACTTACCGGCCGACGGGAATTACAGACTGTGCA
>JAQFYC010004604.1:0-16638 GCA_034694165.1 Tomocerus mixtus | reverse complement strand
GCCGCATTTTTTGTATAAACATATAATATCGTGTAGGTCTGTAGACGTAATAAACTTATTTTAACATAAGGTAAAAAACACACTCACACAATCAATCGTACGTACGCGAAATGAATAAAAATTCACCGTAAAAATCAGAACTTGGTGTAATGATTGCATAATAATTGCCTACGTAGAATGACTGATCTGTAATCTATTTTACTGTTAATAAACTGGAGATACCGAAATATTTCTTTTCAGAATGGTAGAGCATATGTGTGACTTTCTCTTTTACTTTCTCCTTGTTGCGTCCATCAATACTTTCGAAGTATACTATACAATAAGCACGATAGGTAATAACTTGCCTTTACTTGTGACTTGATTTTCAGTGTAACGCTTTATAAGCCTTTTAATACCGCAGATATTCGATCTGATCAATTCTGTCCTGTATCAATACAACCATAATTTATTATGTAAACAATATCAATGCGTCTATGTAATTAACTTCATTGACGAAAATTAAGATGTTCCACTATATAAAGCGGAAATTGAATTGCCCTATTTCCCCTGTTACAGAGAACAAAGAATATATCATTTCTATCAATGCTTTTTAAAGTATCAACAGACTACGACATACAAAATAGATAATTCTAGAAATCTAGAATGCCCAACAACTTTAATTCTGCTTCATAATTTCAAAAAATTGCGGAGAACAATTATTTTCTTCCTCCGCGGTAACAGTTAATAATGGGCATGGTCTCAAAAGCACATAAATTAAAAACATCGATCTGTGCTTTGCAATTTAATTTTTGGTCTCGCATCATTCACTCCACGATTTTTTTGCTCCCACCTCATTTGCTCCTGCCTCATTTACTCCAGACTCTTTTGCTCCCTAGCAAGTTTTGCTCCCCATGACCGGTATACTTAAATTACGTAAATAAGTATGCATTAATAAGTATAGTAAGAGTCATTTAGCGATGCTATCCCTATGAAGGATAGCCACTTTTTCAAAAATAAACATTGAGATTTGACTGTTTTTAATTAGGTTAGGTTACGTATTTTAATTATATAGTGTAGTAAATGGTCATGGGAAGCAAAAGATACTGGGGAGCAAAAGAGTCGGGAATAAATAGGCGGGCGCAAGAAATGCTGCGGAGCAAAAGAGTCGGGCAATACATAATGCCGAATCTAAATTTTCAGTTGTATAAACGTGGGTAGTCAATTATCTAAATCTTCTTTCGATTTAATGAACATTTTCAATTCGGTCAATATTTGCTACCCAGGATAAATTGAATAATGATTAATACGGCGATGATTTAACATTTCGGATCATATCAATACAGTTTGACTGATGAATGATACTTAAGCATAATATAGATTGTTTGTTTACTTTCTGAAACGGTGACAATTATTTCACAGTGCCCATTGGGTATTACCTAGTCGAAAAGTAACGTATGGTTATTACGCATCATTTCCGGTATTATATTGTGTTTGAACCAACAATTGCCTGATGAAACTTGTGTTTAGATATGTGCTTACGAAATAATCATTATTTTAACGTTAATGCTAAATATTTACATATTTTTCTTGCTCTGTTCAGTCTTAGTTTGTAATGTTGACAGTGCAGTGCACAATTTAGTCTTCATACTTAAATGCGTCAAAAATATTTAATATATTAGTATCCCTATGATGTTTGCTTACATTATAATAGATTTTGATTAACTGCTAGCGCTGAGCATAAAAATTGACGTGTATAAAAATATTTTTTATATAATCTTTGGCTAATATAAGTACAACATACTGTGTTCTTGTACATATGTACATACAACTTACATTAAGTGTGTTATGTATGAGGATTTATATGATGTAAAGTCTACTAACGTAAATTTCACAGGTTGTGCCACATGTTTTCTTTATTTTCCTTACAGCTCGATGAGCAACTCTCTTACAATGTTGGATTTGTCGGCCAATTTCCTCGATGAAATTCCATTCACTGCCTTCAAAACACTCAAATTACTTGAGTGGCTCAATCTCAGCAAGTAGGTGAAACAGAGTCTAATTTTCTTCTTTGGCTCGCTTTAATCTCCACACCACGACTTTCCAGCCAGCTATAAAGCTTAAATGCTCCGAGGCAAAGTAAAAGCAAAGCAGACAGGAAGGGAAAGAGCGGAAGCTCTAAGGTTTAACCAAATCAACTCTCTACTCTACACTAGCAAACCAAACCAAACCAGATCTAAGCCAAGCACAGATTATATTATTACATTATACTATCATTATAGCTTTATAAAGCTCCTTTCTTCTGTCTGCTTCTATAATATAGCTCAGTCAGAGTCAGAGGCTAATGTAAAGTAGAGGAAAGCAGAAGAGAAAGAAGAAGAATATTATCTTCAATCTTAGCAGGCAAACGGAAGAAAGGGAGGTGAAAGCTCCGGAAACTTGTACAACTTATAGTGTAGTCTGTAGGTAGGCAAATTTTAAGATTTAGTTTGGATGGTAGAGTTACAGTGGAATGATATTCTAAAAGTAGATATTCTAATTCCAGAGTTACTTAATACTTACTTGGTGAGATATAATGTTTCTACTGTACTAAATGGTATAGAGTATAAGATTCTCTGATCTGATCCGAGCTGACTGAATTGAACCCTGAATAATAACTAACCAAAATATTAATGTAGGTAGTTGGTAGTAAGGTTTGTATGCATAAGTACAGAGGGGTAGTAGAGAAAGCAATCTATGCAGAGTAGAGTTGCTATGCTTATTTGGAATTAGTGATCTGTAGAAGTTGGTTAATCCTCGTCGGTTCAAATTATAAATGCTGAAAGGCGAAAACGGGACAGGCCGGGACTAGGACAGAAAAGTTCTTGTGTTGTTGGACCGTTTTGGTGAATATACTACCACCGAAAGTTATTTTGGAGGTCGGGACGATTAATGTTTCCTTATGGGAGATGTAGTGCACATATGGATAAAAATGAGCTCCCAGCTGTGACCTTACGCCAATTCGAAGCACACGATCCCAATCAATCACTTTGCCTCAAGGTGTTACCTCACTGGCTCCTCCCGATTAATCATCCTTCCTGTCTTCCTTTATGACTATTTTTATTGGCATTTTCCGGATTCCCGGCATTATTTCTCGCCTCACTTTTGATTTCTGAGGTCCGTGCCAGATGAAAATGGAATTTAACCTCTGTCGATTGATTCCCATAAACAAATCCATCATCAATATTGGAGAAGATAACTTTTCCCCAACATCAGTACTGCTGTATTCAAGCAGATAAGTAAACGGAACCTCAGCTCCCCATTAGCTCTAATTTAATACAATTTACTAAGCTTACTTACTGTCAGTGTTCAGGTTGGGTCTGGTCTATGTTAGTCCCAGACCAGACCATACATATGCCAGTGTACTAAGTGTACGTGTTCCGTCTGCTATCTAAAGTCGACTCTTTTCAATCTAGCTAGCTTCCTCTACTCTACTATTATAAAGCTAAGGTATCACCATAAGAATCACTACTTACCTACATTGAATACTAACGCACATTGCCTAGAATAAATTCAATCGCATTAAAAATCTCCGTCTTTTCACTACATGAGCTCAGCTGGAATTAATAATTTATATTTCCAGAAACGAATACGGAATGCCAAAATGAATAGTTGATTAGAGGAAAGCTAAAGCATAGTGGCTTGGGTTTGGGTCTGACTCTTCATTCTAGTTCTAGCTAAGTAAAGTAACTACTTATTACTATTAGCGGAGAAAAAGGAAAACCGAGGAAGCAAAGCTAAAGGCCAGCTCTTTACTAAGTAGTCAATAGTACCTACAATAATGCATGACAATACAAACTACATATATACTCGCTCAGTATATTGATTTCCCCAAAATACAGATGGATTATATAGATAAGGTTGTAACCTTGTCTTGTCTGCTCTACGTTTGTCTAACAATAATGCTACACACATCACATACACAAATGGAATCCATTCCACTCCAATTTCATTTTGGCTTAAGTTACCTTAGTAAATATAAATAAATATGCTTACCCAGCGTAGGTAAGTACATTAAATGGTGACTCGAAGTGTATTTAGGTATACTATTATGTAGTATTATGTCTGTTATTTATATATCTGTACTACTGTATATAGGCGCAGATACTCTTGTTATACAATTCAATACAAAACATTACGTAAGCATAGCAAGCAGTGAGTAGTATTGGTCGTGTATGTACTTCGTTGTATTTGTGGTTTGGTCAATCTTTAATCTGCTATCCAGTTGATTGGGAGTGAAGTGGACTGGACCTGTCGAATTGTTTGGGAGAGGCGAAATGTGTGTTGTGTTAAGCTCAGAAAGATATAGAATTTTCTTTGGTGAACTTGCTGCGGCTAGATAGAACCCTCGACCGAAAACTTATGAAATCGTAATGAATGCAAATGAATAATGCATTATCTTCTTCGTGGGGTTCATCGTCAACTAAAGCTTACATTGTATTCATTCTATTCCCTCCCCTATTCCTTAAACTTCATCATAATGTAGTGCACAACCATAATAAATATATTTCTAGGAAAGGAGCCAAAGCCAAGGAAAGGTAAGCTACACTATAGTAGTTAAAACACTCCTATGCTGTGGTATATATACTTCTGGTAGTACTTATAAGAATATACTTGAGTAACAAATTCTTAATACTACAATACAATACAAAACAACACAACAAACACAAAACTTAAGCAAAACCAACTGAACTGAACTGACGGAACCGAATATATTAAATAAACTAACTAACATCTACCTACTTTCTACTTTCTACCTAAGAAAGTCAATGTATATCAAGTACAGTCAACGCAACGAGGCGAATGCAAGTCAAACCAAGTCATTACAATTCACCGACTAAGAGTGAAGTGAAGCAAAGTAAAGATGTTCCTAATTTGGATGTTCCCAAGTTATACTAGTTATTTAGTTGGAGCTCAGGAAAATCTCTAATAAATGTAGGTGGCTGGTTCGGTTGATTTTGGTTGTATATGCACTGCTCTATGGTTTATATCTATAGAGCATTAGGTAGTAGCTATAAATTCAACTGAGAAAGTATTAACGAAGAATCGAATAGTAACTAAACTAACTGTTTAACTAACTAACTAAGTAGTAGTATCTGCAGTCAGCTCTGCCCAAACATTTCAAAATAAACGAGACGAAAGGAGAAACAAAGTTAGCAAGTGAGGGAAAGAGAAGCTGAATGTAATTATTTGTGTTTAGCTATATAAACTGTCTCGAACTCTAGTTCACTTTGTGCAATATTCTGTTGTATTGTAATAAACATTACAAACCTTAGCTACTTTGGTACAAAGTGCAGTGTAGTTTATCATTTGCTCCATGAATCGTTATTGCCTGGCCTGGTCTGGTTTACATTGCATAGACAGAGAGGAGACCAGGACTACAGTACACTGCAGTCTAGTGCATAGTAGAAGTTTACTTATGTAAGGATGTAGTATTAACTAATGTTAGTACAATAGGATCCTGTTTGTATTTCATACCAGACAATAGTAGTGGAAGTTGCACCAGGAAGAAATATAATGGCTTTTGTTCTTCTCTAAAGAAATAATATAAGAGAGGCTCCTGTGTTCTCTTCTATTCTGTTCCGGTTACACTACAATATAATAGTCAGAGTCAACATCAAAGATGAGAATGAGACAATACTTTGAGATTTGAGGGAGGGAGAGAACACCAGAGCAGACAAGGGGAAAGAATGAACGATATAGTAGTAAGTAAGGATGCTTCCTGATATTATCAGCAGTTCGTTGGGCAAAGTAAGACAAGACACAGACAGCTCCCGCTAGATTGGCACAACTTTTTGCCTCAGTAATCAGCTGTGGGCTGACAGATTCCAAAGAGGGCCAAGCCAGATTTACTTACTTTATACTTCCATCCATCCATCCTTCACTCACTCATCTGATACCTATTACATATATACGTTATACATTCTTATTATGAACATAAACTCGCTAAATTACTAATACCTATCCACAAACAAGAAAGATCCATACTGTAGATTAGACACTATAAGCTTCTGCTCTGTTATACTGAATATCTCACTATTCTCACTCAAAACTGCAACTAACTGTAATGTCATAGCCCAGCTATGAGTATTGCTATGTAAATACAAATATAAGTTACTTATGTTTAGTAGTAAAGGCATACAATGTAATTTTAGTTGAGCTATTCCCATTATGGGGAAAGTCGCGTATTTATCATATTAGAAACCAACCTAATAAATGTACAATGTCGTGTACATATTCATTATTGGGTGTTTTATAATAACTATAGGAGAAATACCTTTAGGTATATTGTATAGTAAATGCTATTTTAGTGACGAAAAGCTAACCCATGTTTCTGTGCTAACAGATAAGCTGCAAACGTAGGCAGATTGCGTCAAAATCTCCATTTATTCAGTCTAAGAAATCGAATACATGAATATACATACATATAAGGACAGACAAAGACAGGCACGTCATTCGCATAAAGGAGACAAGCTCCTTAATAACGCTGGTATGGTTTCGCAACAGTGCCCTTGAAAATACGCAGTTTTAATACAATACGGAAACTCTGGAAGCATTCAATTTGAATTGCTGAATTGAAAGGTGTTCGCTAAAATAGGTTTACAGATATGTCAATAGTAGACTAGGTCAGTAATAAATTAACAGTGTTTGTTGATAAATGTAAGAATAGAAAACGATATAACAAATGTTTATTATTCGCAGTAGAAGAGTATAAAGAAAGGTTACAATTTATTGGTACTACAAGTTGTAGTGGAGTAGGATACATAGGTGTGAACATGGAATGACCGGAAGAAGTGCACATAGAAAAGGAAAGTGTCTGCTGGCTGGCTTGGGTCGTGGTTTTGTGTGGCATGGAGCTTCTAATAGGTAATGATACGATGAGATGTTGTGAGGAAGTCGTTGATGATGAAGATGATTTATTGTGTGTATAGTAACCTTCTCAACTCCGTTTCTGGGGACTGGTTCTCTGTGTCAGCCTCGGTGAGAAAATTGCTCCTCGCAGCCAACTCCATCGACTCTTTTCCATACAAATTATTTCCTTCCTTTCCCCGACTCTCTTGGCTCGATCTCAGCTCTAATTTCATTCGGAACCTCAGTCAAGACAATCTCCCTCCTAATTTACAGGTTAACTTCTTATCTTATCTGCTTACTTCTTTTTGCCATACTCTTAGTCACATCTCTTTCTTTCTTGTCTTGCTTGCACTTGTCCTGTCTGTCTATCTATCGCTTTTTTTCCCTCTTCAACTTACTTACTGTGCTACACAACTGTGCTTCCATTTATTATTAGTTACATCTGTACTCTTCAAACCTAATACCTACCTACGCACATATTAACTAAATAGGCAATCTATTTAGACCTGCTACTTACTACATGATTGCTAAACTGCTAACTGTACTCATTATTAGCTACATTACATAGCTCAATATACGAATTGCAGCATTCAAATACACTTTTATGTGTAGGTGTTTCCTATAAAAAGATTACTACAGTATACAAACAGGCATTATTACTACAGTAATCCCTATATGCATAGTATACTTAATAAACTTCTGCCAATAATAAGAGCTCTGTGCAATACTGTACGTATGTATGCTCCTATGGATGTATGAATTATTTGTTACAATCAGGAACAGCAGCTTCTTTCAAAATCTCTCTGTCTCATAAGTTGTGCAGAGTGCAGACTCAATCAGTAATTTCCTGTCCAACTCAACTTCCCCTTTCCAATCATGTTTTTCATCAGCACCTTAATTTAGCCAAGTAACTCATTCCAGGAAAAATTCTCTAATCTGAAAATTTGGCCGCTTCCTTTCCCTAACGCAAGCAACTATACAATACAATTACCTCCTGTCACTTTTGCAAAAACTCTTCCCACATCCAATCCAGTCTAGCCAAACCACAGAAGCTAGTAGCTACCTTTATTACGTACCTAAACCGAATCCAAAGCTCCTTTCCTTACTTACTTTCTCGTTTACTTGGAGTAACTTTAGCCGCATCCCCACTTAAATATAGAATATAAAACGCGTCGTATCCTGCATACGCTCGTATTGTACTAGTAGTATTAGTGCATACATCCATATTACAATAGTTGTGTGTCTTTTCAGACTACCTACCTACTGTACAGAACAGACTACAGTACACTGCACTATCCTATACACACTTGTAGTTTAACAATATCACCATCACCGTTATACTATGTAGGGAATAGTTAGAGTACGGGATGACTCTGCACGAGGGTTGACATCTGCAATCTTGTTATTCTTCTAACCCGATTAAGTAATACTGTCTAGTACTACAAACAAGGCGACTTGACTTGACTTCACTTGACTCCCCTTTCTTTTCCAGTACCACGCCAAGCCACACTCTCCATACAATATAAAAGTATAAAACTGCTTTTCCTTTCCTTTGCTTGCTTACCATCTTACAAAACGGAAGACTGCCAACCAAACGAGTTTACTTACATCCCATTTAATAGTATCTATGTATAGTACATACATATTCGTTTGTTATGCTGTATTTCTATACGTATGTATGGATACTTTGTAAATAGAGTTGTTGTACTTTAGGGAAAGTAGAAGTGGAGCGAGTGCTAGTGTTGCGTAGCTACTGTGTGTTTACTTTTACACGGAAAGCAGTCTGGAGTCATGTAAACTGGAGTTGAGTTGACTATAGAACTCCTTTGAGAACATTTTATCCATAAAATCCTTCTGCACACATCCTAAATCTCTTAAAGCAAAGTAGACGATTCAAAAAGTTTATAATTAAAATAATCGTAGCCACTTTCTTTGCTGCACTAGGTTCTAGTAGTTTCCTGTCCAATATTATAGTACCGTATGTATTGTATATGTATGTATCACAGTCCAGTTGCTACACTACACGAACTATGTAAACATAAGCCTTGTCTTGTACTAATAATACAAGTTAGGTTAGTTAGTATTGTTGAGTAACATCACATTGTGCTAATAATGAAACTACGTAACTACTACTAAAAGCAAGTACGTAATAGTATGTATACATTTTTTGTATGTTGATGGGGAACTAGTATATACGTAAGTAGGCAAGGCAGTATCTATGACTTTTGAGTTTATTATGTTACTATACATAGGTTATGTATACCTTTTTCCGTGTAAATACCTATGTATTCCTTACTTTGTAATATTATGTACTCTACTTATAGTACGCCACATAACATAGGATCGCACACATGAACTGACTGAACTCCTAACTTAAGTTGACGCAACTCCTTTCTTTCTAAAAGGAAAGAAGTATCTCAAACTTTCGTCTAGATTTTCATTTTATTATCCTCTGACCTGACCGTTGATGTTGAGTTGTGGGAGAGCGACTTGCACCTAACGACTCTAAGTACATAAGTAAGCATGCCAAGCTACACAGTACAGGAACAGAATAAGTAGTATACATAACATAACTATGTTACACAATGTACCTACTAACATCTATAATAATAAAATATAGCCCCTAGCTAGGTATACATACTTCATTGCTTCCTTCCTTTCCTTTTTACTGGAAAGTTGGAATAGCCATTACGACAATATACCGGAATACACTACTACACTAAACTGCACTCCACTACCACTACACTAACATAGAGTAGAATCGGCTAGCTTGTGTTAATCTCTTGAATGGAATGCTGTCTAAATTGTAAGTAGTAAGTTAAGTAAGCAGGAGTAAGAGTAAGTAAGGAATATGTAGAACTCTGTGGCTTGGCCTGGCCTGGGTTCCCATCAGCAAGTGAGTTAACTTAAACTGAGCTAAAGCTGAAACTCAGAGGATACTTAAGTTTATGGTGTGGTGTTATCACGACTGCTGGAAGAGTAATGTCCTTTCAGAGAATGTAACCAGACCAAGCCACATATTACATGTATTGCATGATAAAAACAAGAAGCATTACATCTTAATAACATGTAGACACAGTATTCCACTCTCACTATTGCATTGTAGCAACTACTCATAACATAATGCGCTAGGCATCTAATAGTTCTAAACCTAAGTCTTTTGCTTGTAGTATCTATGTACCAAAGTAATATATAGTAGGACATCTTCAATAAGTGGCTATAGCACAAGCAAGGCACTTATGGATGGAGCGGTAAGTATTTGGAAGTAGTTTATTTAGTTAGATAGCTTAGAAGTACCTATATTATGTGCATGTTATGTAGAAGTAGTTACGCTTTTATGAATGTTTATATGCGAATGAATGTTGGCCGTTTAAAAGATATGAATCTGAGAAGTTTCATTGTTGATGACACCCTGCTTCCTATTACTTATGACCTTATTAGGCAGAGTAGAAAAGAAGTAAGTTATGGTTGCCTACCATTTACATATGTATACATGGCTTACTCTGGATAAAAAACAATGATTGATTGATGTAACAGACATTGAACCTGATGAAGAATCGGTTGTCTCACTTCCCATCCAGTGTCTTTCATTTAAGATCACTTTCCTGGCTCTTTCTGGGAGGATGCTCCATCGAACGCGTTCCACAAGATTGGCCACAGACTCTACCTCCTTTGCAAATGAACCAAATGGATTTGTCTGAAAATTTTATACAAGTAAGAGACGCTAAAAATGTCTAACAGGAACAGAGAGTTATCGTACAAATATATAGGCTTAGTATTTACAATACAAGCCATTTAATTTAGGTTTTAGAAAAATATTTGGCTTAAATATTTGTAGTGTATTCTAATTGCTAGTCGATTTTGTTGTCTATTGTTAATTATTGGCTAAATAAGCAGATCACGGTTTCCTTTCAGTGAGCAAAGCGTTTTTGTTATATATTCAAAAACGCTCTTACTTTCTCCGTTGTAAATTGCAATTACTGCCCACCTAAAGTAGCATTTATTTACATAGCACATAGGTAATTGATTTAATTTTGTTTGTGCCATTTTTGTGTTTGTCAGAGATGTTTACTTCTTAAATAATCCATTTATGCGTGAAAATATGATTAAACACTATAAGGTAAACTATTAGACAATTGAAAGTTGCTAGTAGTAAATAGGTGGTGTAAGAAGGAAAGCAGATATGAACTGATTATGCCAAAATACTTCTATGAAAATTGAGAGAGTAATGCAGTTGACACGTTGACTGAGAAGAAGACACTCCGTGTAAAGTCAGTCAGTGAATATTTGAGTATAGGCACGTAAATATGAGGCGACTAGCCTACATAGGAAGTATAATGATATGCTGATGTATGTATATGTATGTGGCAGGTTTGGCCATCACGAGTATTCGGAGCTCAGCTGACAGTATTGGACATGAGTGTGAGCAAAAATTACATCCAGACGCTGCCAGCTGCTGCGTTCCATTCGATGAATATCTTTCGCTTATCTCTTGGCTATAATCGTATTCACATGATTGATACGGATGCTTTTGCCACACTCCAAACTTCGCTCAAATATCTCAATCTGGAGAATAATCGACTCAAATCTATCCCTTGGAATGCAATCCACAATTTAACGTCTTTAATGCACCTTTACGTCGGCTCCAATCTACTTCAAGACGATGGACTCGGGGCTCCTGAAGGTAACATCCGTCTTTTATCCCTTTTTCCCATGTTGTTCCTTTATTACTTTCATTCCAAACAAAAGAAGTCAACCAAACTGAACTCAAGTGGAGAATTGGACATTGAACAGGATATATTTGGTATAGATACTTAGCTAAGAATAGTAAGTAAAGAAGTATATCCGCAATAGATTTTAATGATCTCAGTCCCTACTTCCTGTTTAGATAAACTAAGGCAAACTCCCAGCTCATTTTTATTGCCAGACAGATGTATATATCTTCTGAACTTTCCGTAGTCTTACTCTAGCATAAGAAAGTAGATGTAGTTGAAGATTACTACACATATTTCCGTTATGTGTGTGTCTTTATGGTATCGTAACTATGTGTAGGATGTAGATTTCTATAACATATATACTTCAGAAGATGAGAAGAGTTCGTAAGTAAATAGTAAGGTAATTGAAGTGATACTATTATATCCACATAAAAATAATATGGAGGCGTATAAAAATTCTGACAAAGTTAAAGTTAGTAAGATATGGGTATGTAAGAGCGGAATAGTCGATGAAGAAGATATACATGTAGCAAAAAGGAGAGATACCTTGCCATGCCAAAAGTCCCTCTTCTTACAAAAGCCACCAGAATCTTTACTCCAGTGCGCCTTTAACTTGGTTTCTGGGATTAGAAGAAACAGACTTGTAGGAAACAACAGTAACTTAAATAACATTACAATTCACTTCAGATACCTGGTATCACTTAATATGCGAATATTTTCCGTTACATATGTTTTCTCTCACTTTCTCCATTTGTATATGCTGTAGGTAAAATATACATAAATGTCATTTTATTCTCTTTGTATAATTTTTGAGGAATATTTTCTGACGATTTTAAATGCTTCCAGCCATTTAGATGGTAACAATTCATTTAACGGTTTTTTAGTAAATATTTAATAAAAATTTGAATATTTTGTTTTAAATTGTACGGGGAAAGTAAGCAGATGAAAGTTAAAAAGTGATATATTCAGGCGATACCAAATATTTGAAAGGTACTGTACTTAAGAAGAGGGACCAGAGCTCTAACATAGGACAAGAAGTACTCCATAATAATGGAGAGACATCGTACATAGGATAAAATACTATCAGCTATGTAGTATTTTAGTGAGTAAGCAGGAGGGAGGAAGATATAATGATAGTAGAAGATGAAAGTAAAGGGAGCGGCCGCAATTAATTCCAGAGCGAGCAAACAAAACATGTTGGATGTTGGATCTGGCTGGATCCTTGCTTGCTATTGCTCGTGCTCTGCTCTGCGGTAGTTTTGTGCATGTAGAACTGAAGTGCGAATTGATGGATGGTTGCAGGGACGGAGTGCAAATTAACGTATTTGGGTTTGAACGGTAATCAACTTAGCCGTATTCCCAAACGAATGCTAACACGATGTTCCCATTTATTTCACCTCAATTTGGGATACAATCAAATTGCTCATTTGGACGACTTGGCGCATCTCGCTTCACGAGCAAAGAAACTACGAAATCTGAGTACGCTCATCCTGAGGAACAATCCGATCAAAACGCTTTCGTACACGAGCAACCTGTACAGCGATCTCCCGCACACCGCCACGCACAATAATAACTCCACTCACCCATCCCTCTCTTCAAATGGTGGCAGTGCCACTAAATCTAATATGGATAATGAAATTAGTCCGATGGACAATTCCCTGGAATTGGACATTCTGCAAGGAGGAGTGCCGCCAGTCCAAATGCCACCCAACACGAACAAGTTGGCGATGAGTGCAGAGCCCAGCTCTTCCATACCAAATGTTCTAAGAACTGAAGTGTTCCCCAACCTACGTGAGTTGAGTTTGTCCTTCTGCCAATTGTCCGGTGAGCTGGAGCCATTTCCCCCTCTCCTTCTCACAACACTTGAAATCAGCATGGGACTCAAAAGTGCAACGATCCTCAATTCAGCGATCTTTCACTCACTCAGAAATCTTGAGTGGCTTGCCTTAGACCACAATAGTCTTCACATCATAAGGTGAGTCTCCTTATAAGCATCTTTTATTTTTCTTACAGCAAAATCAATTATTTCCAGCTTATTTACAGTAGCGTCATCTAAAGTAGCAAAATGTGTGTTTAGAAATAGATGACATCATGAAACCCCTTCACAAAACTTCCTATTTTGATGAGTCATTTAATTTTTATCCGTAGGGGCGAGATAGGCATTGTTTAATCTGTTGTATTGAAAACTTGGAGTTGGTTTTGTGTTAGAAGGCATACTAGTACAGCCATCGTGTATAGGTATATCAGTGTATATGCCTTAGAGTACATGGAGTTTTAATTAGTTTAGTTGCATTTGTCTGATATATTATTTGAAATGTGACTACCTAGAAGAAGAGGAACATTATACATATAATACCTATATGATTTTTATAGCATTTGGTCTTCCTTAATGGATAGAAATAAGTATCTGACTTTAGGCAGGATGCAGTTGAGCATTATAACTTTATTCTAGAAGTCTGACCGAACTAAAAGTCTCAAGTGAAACCTAGAAAAATGCGAAATGAAACTAAAACAGTAAGCTAGTGATATAGATAGAGATGTATGTTAAGTAGTAATGTGATGTCAGTGATGTAGTCTATTTTAGCGTGGTATGGCGTAACCTAAAGCAAAGCTAACCAAAACCGCATATCAGACTCAGAGTGGGAGGAGAAGAGACAATATCTCTTATGTCTTGTGTTAGATCTCTGCTACATTGTGAATCCATGCTTTGTGGATTCTTCACTTCTCTAGTCCTGGTTTAAATTGTGTTCAACTCCTACCTCCGCGAACAGCTACAGTGGTTAGTTGTTCGCTGATAGTTCCAGGAAAAGAAGAAGCTTGTGGGATGCGATGGGATATGAGTCGAGTGAGGAACTTCTTAAAAACTTTACCTTTTACAACTTTTACTGCCTTTTCCCTCATTTAAGATAGTGTGGTGTGGAAGGGACGGGCAGCTGGAGAAGACTATAGGGCGGAAGTGGAACCATTCTTTTAAATGGAGAAATCCACTACTTTTTCTCCTGTTTTAGGGACTTGAAACTTTTCAAAATGCTTTTTAATGTTTTATTCACCATTTTATAGAGATGCTCAAGACACTTTTCAAACTTTTATACTCACTCACTTGTTAAAGCCTAATGTCATTTATCCTCTCTCAACTAGGACTTGCATGCCAACAAACCAACTAACTCCTAACTTACATACTGGCTTTTGGATACGGCTACACATTGTACATACACATCCTTTACTTATCTCAAAATACGTTTAAACCTTAGTTACTATGTATATAAATACTGACAATACGCTACTCTGTATGTATGTACTATGTATATACATGGCAGGAAGGCAACTACATAAAAGATCAGAACAAAAAGCAGAGACAGGGGCATTTCGCAAAGATTTCCCTTTATCGTGTGTTCACATGTCTTGCAAAATTGGAGAAAATAGTGGGAACGACAGGGAAAAGGGAGAGGATGGTATGTGTGTATGATTTGAGTGTGAAATCTGAATAGATCTTCACTATCCCCATCCCTAAAGTATAGGATATTGTTGGGAGAGGAGAGGAAGTTTAGGAAGAAAACAAGTGCCATTCATATGTTTATCACGCATTCATATTCATCAAAAGTAGAGTATAAAACTATGATGAGACTTGACTCTGAGTTGAGTAAACGGCACTTTCACCAACCACACTCACTGTATTCGCACTTTCTCCACGTTTTCCGCATTCACTCTCTGCAAGTGAATGCCTTGTCTGGTCTGGCCTGTAACTATCCTCACTCTCTATCTCTTTCTCTATTCTTTCTGTCTTTATCCCAACTCTACTACTTACATTGAATCTACACTTGAGCTAAAAACTGTAGAGAAGACAAAAGAGAGCTTGAGCTGGGCGGACGAGACTAAGCCAGAAGAAAGCCAAGAAAAATTACATGGAGCAGACGGTGCATTTCTTTCCTTTCTTCACACTATTACATAACTTGGTGAGCTTTTGGTATGTATACAATGTGTTCTGCCGGTTCAAGAAACTTACAGTTGAGACACTTGGACAGAACGGGACAAAAACTCATAGCACCTAAACATCTAACAATAACTCTACAATTTACTATATGCCTAAATATTACGTATAGTATATAACATATAAATATCCTATTTTCCTATCCACTCAAGTAGTTGTGAATCAAAACCATTTATAGTACACACAAAAAAGATTGTATTATTTTATAGCTCACTATAACATATTGATGTATTTTCTCTTACAATGTTTATCTAGTGCAGTATTGTATTATGCATTGCAATATTTTGTGTTACCAAATATTTTCTACGTACAGTGTGAGCCATATATATGTTAACACGGTCTAGGTCACCTAGCTCCTAAACTAAAACCCCGATAGAAATAAGGTGACTACCATTCGAAAGACGGAAAGATTTGCAATCATATCAGCTATCACAATATTGTAACAATTTTAAAAGTATAAGAATGGAAAGCCGCATATTGGTGTGGCAAATCCCATGTTTACCTGTTTGGGATAATGCTAACTCGGAGTTGAATTCAATCCTAAATTATTTCTCAACCCACTAAACGACAGTGGTTGACAGACACATTTTTGGAAAGCCTGGCATTTTCTGAGTTTATTCAGCTTTTATCAAATTCGCATCTTTCCGACAGCGACTCTGTGAGCGCTTTTGCTTAATTTGGTCCTCAAAAATTATCATTTCCAGAATCACTGCACAGAAACAAATCGGACAAATGGTTTTTTAAAAAGTAAGCTCTGAATTTCTCAATTTAAATACAGAAAAAATAAAGCTATTGAATGCTAAAACTGGTAAGAGCGTGATATCGATGGTTCCTAAGTTATCCTAATCTTTGCACTCATTCAAATGCTGTGCATAATGTGGGATTGCTGTGCTTGATCGATGTTTCCACTGCATTTCAAAAGAAAGGGCTGAATGGAAGATTCAAATCTGATTTTCTCAATCTGGGAACAGAAAATATCAAACTATTTTAAGCTAAATACCGTAGTTGGGCATAATCGTAGACAAAAGCCAGTTTCAGAATGGGTTGACAAAGAAGAAGCTCCAAACA